>MU388966.1:0-88165 GCA_022578795.1 Xylariaceae sp. FL0255 | reverse complement strand
ATATAATATAATATAAAAATTTTTATTAATAATTTTTTAATATAATATAATATATAAATTAATAAATTATTTAAATTAATAAATTTTTTTTTTTTTTTTTTTTAGATATTTATCTATTTAAATACGTTTTTTTAATTTATAATAATATATTTTTTATACTAAAGTTTTATTTTAAGGTTTTATTTATTTAATAGGTGTAAAGTATAAGGAAATTGGTCTGGTCGAAATGTTCCTTTTAAAAAACCTATTGGTGATGTATAGTTAAGTAAAACTTCAAGGCCACGCCACCCAAGGGGGGGCCTCACCAGTTTTAACTTAATATACGGTTTTTATATATTATAAAATAATATAATTTACTAAGCTTCGAGAATACCGATTTTAAATATATATATATTTTATAAACTTTATATTATTAAACTAATATAAAAAGTAAATATTGCTATAAAAAAAGAAAATACGAATAATTTATATATTAATTAAATAAGAAATTTATTATATTATTACGAAAAAATCTCGTTTTAGAAACTTATATCAAAAATAAAAAAAATAACAAAAATAGCTATATTTAAATTAGATTTTTTAAATATAAAAATTATATAGATATATTATAATAGTATTATTTTTAATTTTAATAAAATAGTTAATAAAATAGTTAATAAAGAAATGGATATTAAAAAAATTGGAAAAATTGGTTATTATTTAAATATAGCTTTTAAAATAGGTATTATTAACAATAACGAGAATAATAAAAGGCAAAAACAGAATTTTGGAAATAATAAAAATAATATTAAAAAATAGGAAATAATAAATATAAATTAAAAAATAAATATAAAATAAAAGTAGAATTTTAAAAAATAAAAAAATAATATTAGCAGCAAAAATAATTAAAAAGTTATAATATTTAATTAGAAAAATGCTAAAATAAATAAAGCTAATAAAAAAAAAATAAATTATAAAAAAAACTAATTAGTAACGATTAAGTTAAAATAAAAATTACTTTTTTTATTATTTTAAATATCGAAATAATTATTAAATTACTAAAACTAGTTATTAAGTTTAAAAATAAAAACGAAAACGAATAATTAAAAATTTAGATTTTATTTATCAAGTTTAGCAACGATTAAATTAATAATATTGCCGAAACTTTGTATAATTTTATTAAAAAAATAATAAAACAAAAGCTTCGAATTATTTAAAAAACTAACTTAAATATTATTATTTAATAATTCCGTTAATTAAAATTAAAATAATAGTTTTTTTTAAAAAATAACGAAAAAATAGAAGCTATTTTTTTTAAAATTAAATAATAACTATATAATATTTATATTTATATATAAATATTAGCTGATTTTATTTTAAAATTATAAAAAAGCTTTTTATTTATAATATAAATAATATTTATAATATTATAAAATAAACTAAATAAGCTAATTTATAAAAACGTTATTCGAATAGAAAAAAATTTTAAAATTATATTTAAAAATCAAAAATTTCGAAAAAAATATAATAAAACTATAAATAATTTATTTATATTTTTATTAAAATTAGCAAATATTATAGTTTATATTTTATTTTAAATAGTAGTATTAAAAAAAATTATTAATTTAATAAATATAATTTAAAATAAAATATAGCAAATATTAGAAATATAATTTTTAATAGTAATAGTAGCTTTTTTAAAAATAGTATTAAAAATTATATATAGAAATAAAATATAAATAATATTTTTTATCGGAATAATATTTATAAATAGGAGCAAAAATATCGATATTTATTTATTAAATTTATAGATATAATAAATAATAAAAACTATTTATATAATATATATCGAAAAATATAATAAAATCGAAGTTATTAATTTAAATATAAATTACCGAATAAAATATAGAATTTCCGATTTTATTAGAATAAAAATATATCTTTTAATATAAAAAAATAATTTAAACGCCGAATAATAAGCTTTAGTTATTGCGTAAATTAGAAATTTTATAAATAATTTTTTTAAATTACGACAATTTAGAGGTTTTATTATAAATATTAATATTTTAAAAAATATAAAAATTAAACAAGAAACGAATTAGAAAAATAAAATATTTACCGAATATATTATATATTTTATTAAATTAATTTTTAAATTTAATTTATACTAAAAATTACTAATAAAAATAAAACCTAAAAAACGTATTTTAATATTAATATTTATATATTATATCGAATAATATAATTTAATATATAATTTATTATTAAAATTAATATATTAATAATAAATATTTAAATTTATAGATTTAAAAACGCTAATAATAGTATAAAAAATAATAAAATATATTACGATATCTTATAAAATTCGATTATTAATAATAAAATATATTTTTAATTTTAATTAAAAAATAGTCGTATATTTATAATATATTATAATTAAAATAAACGTTTTTTTAAAAAACGCTTTTTATAGATTAGAAAAAGCTGATAAAAGCGATTTTAAATTAAAATTAATTCGAAATTTTAGAAATTTTTATAAAAAACGATTAATAAATATATTTTTATTAAAATTATTTATCTAAAATTATAATATAATTTTAAATATAACGATTATAAAAATAATTATAAAAATAAAAACTATTAAAAAGCTAATATAATATTTTTAATATTTACGTAAATTTAGTTTAAAAATAATAAAAAATTATTTAATTTCGATAATTATATAAAAAAAGCTATTTTATTAATAAATATATAGATAATAAAAATAAAAACTTTAGCTAAAAAATATAGAAAAAAAAAATATAGTAGCTAAAACTAAAGTTAAAAAGTTTTATATAAAACGAATTATTAAAAAATTAAAAAAAAATTTTAAAATAACAGAAATAAATTATTAAAATTTTGCAAAGTAGAATAAAAAAGTTTAGTAAAAGGCAAAAAAAAATTAAAAAAAACTTCTAACCTATCTAAGTTTCGAAATTAGCAAATTTTTTAATAGAAAAAAAAATTGTATATATTTAATAATAATAAAAAAAAACTTATAACGAAGTTTAAATTTAACAAAAATATAATAATATTAAAAAATTTATAGTAAAATTAACGTTATTAAATAGTAAAAAATTTAATAATAAACTATAAATAATATTTAAATATTATTTAAAACGATAATATAAAAATATTTTATAAATAATATATTATTTCGATAAATATATTTTAGTTAAATATTTTAATTATTATATTAAAACTATAACTTTTTTCGATATAAAATTATAAAACGTTTATATAGTATTTTGCAATAAAATATGTTAAAAAATTAATATAAAAAACTATATTTTGGAAATATTAATATAAATTATTAATTGTAAAATTTAAAACTTTAATATAAAATAATAAAAAACGTTAAACCGAATTATTAAAATTTAAATAAACGTATAAAATATAATAAAACAATATCGAAAAAATAATACTAAGTTTTAAGAAAATCGTAAAGCAAAATTCCAAAAATTTGCAAAAAAATATATTAGCAAGTTTTACGAATATAAATAAAACGAAGAAAAAGACGAAATTATAAAAAAAAAAAAAATCGATAATACTTTCGATAATAATAACCGACGAAAAAAACCAAAAAAAAACGACTATACTATTATATATAAAATATAACTAAATAATTTAAATTATAAAAAATAGATAGCCGGAGCTTATTTTTTCGAACTATAGTTTTTTATTTATAAAAAAAAAAATTAAATTTTTAAATATATCGTAACTAATAATTATTATTATACTAATATTTTTTAAATTTAAATTTGCAAAAACTATTATTAAAATAATTAATATTAAAAATATAGTTAATAAATTTATTAATAATAATATAAAAAGCGAAATTAAATTTAAAACAATATTATTTAGTTAAACTAAAAAAAGCAAGGCCGAATTAACAATATTTTTTTCTAAACAAAAATAAAACGATAAAAATAATAATTCGGGTTAATTTTTTTATAACAATACGATCTAAACGGTTAAAATAAAACGAAAAAAATAATAGTTTAAATAGTTTTAGTAAAAATAAAAAATAGGTTCTAAAAAAAAAAAAGCTAATAAAGCTATTATAAAAATAAAAAATATAACTAGCTACTTTATATAATAAAAATATTAACGTTAAAAAAGAAAGAGATATATAGTAATTTTCTAAATAAAATACGTTTATATAAGCAAAATAGGCTATATATTTTAATGCTACTATATATTTTACAAACTATATTTTCTATTTATTATAACTATTATATATCAAATTTACTAGCTAGATTATGTATCGCAAAATATAAAGGCTTACTACATACCTTGAGGGCCTTATCTTACGTAAGATTGATGCCCTAGGCCGTGTATGACGCTATTCGCATGACACGATAATTTCTGCTCGTATGTCTAGGGTATCCCAATTTCTCGGATCATCGAATAGACCCCCCCGACTTGTCTGCTTTTTGAAATTCCCGTTGTGCTGTTTGTCATTCAGATGGAAACTCCGCGAAGGCTTGCAGTCTTTGTCATATAATGCAAGACTTCTACAGTGTTCTGAACTTCTTGCCAATAGTCTATCATAGATACAGAACTGTGGATAACGAAGCACTGAGTGGTGCTGTCAGTAGGTTGAATGATAGCCTTTATATCGAAGAGAAAATTACACTATCACGATGGCGCAGTCTCTCTCGGACATCGCCGATCCAGGATCGCACTTGTGTTGACTTATCCAATTCAGTAGCACGGCAACATAGTCTACTTTAAGGCCTTCCTAGAGATTTAGGCTAGTCAAATATAGTCATAGGACCCTTCGAATTATCCTTTGAACATGAGTCTTGTTTTGAAGCTGGCTTAGCCTGCTCGGAAGCTATAGAGAGCTTAAGCAGGGCAGCCCCTTGGATGAATCGCACGGATGATGACTCAGGGATCGGAACCACTCTCGATAGCGGCTCTTCGAGTCCATGCAGAGTAGCTAACACAATTTCCGAAACCTTCTGGTGTTGCAGCGAATCTCTTGTGAATGATCAATTCCCTATTTCTCCATTATTTGCTGGAACATTTGGACCAGTGTCTTCATTGGAGTCATGCAAGGTCTGTCATATCCTCACTTTTGCGGAAAAATCTTGAGGCGATATCTCCACTTCTGCCGAGATGCACAAAGCAGAAGGGCGTGGGCGTGTTTGGACCAATGATGGACTGTATAGATCTGGCTAGTTTCTCTGTAAAGCAGCTTCGAAGAGTGTCATCCGAAGAGTGTCATCAGCTGCTGAGCAGTGAGGCGCTGGGTGTCCCTGGAATAGAGGACCATTTCCTGGATAAATTTCATCATATGAAATGAGAGCTGCGCTACCGGGTTGTTCATCTGACTAATTCGAGAAGTCTTCTCGAAAAAGGTGGGAAGAATCTTGCATCCATCATGAAATGCACCTTGATACCCAGCATCAATCAAGGTCAGTTGGCCTCATGTCGTGTCGACTCGTTCCTGCCAGAAGGCCTCACGCCCCTTTTCATGCAAAGCCATCCAAACGCGACTTCTAGCAGAATGCACCCGAGCGAAAACACGTCGGTTAGCCAACCCACTTGATAGTCCATGCGTACGTTATAGTGTATGTCGGCCAATTCCGGCAAGGAATACTCTTTCGTCGCACTGTGCCACTGTTCGGTCATCTCTTTAGCGGGCATAATTGTTGTGTAACTAGTCATACCAAAATCACCAAGTCGGAAAAGACAACGTCCCGGACGCTTATGATCTTCAGATACGAAGACATTCTTAGGCTTGACTTGGATCTGACAAAGACCCTCCTGGAACCAGAAGCACTCACTCCTTTCTAACACCACACTCCTTTAATAGAATCCATGAATGTATCAGAAAGGATGGATAATGATGGAATCAGGTCAAAGGCATAGAAAATGGGTATAAAACCCAGGGAATTTCCCTCATAGGTAGATAGAAAAGCTGGCTTCAGATCCCACTCAAATAATCATCTGCTTGATGTCTTGATGAATTCGGGAAACATGTCCGCCTCCGTTGTGAAGATGTGCTCAGCTTGAGACAAGCTGGCTTATATCCTGCCACAGATCGATCGCGTCCTCTTTATTTTTTGGCAGGTAGCAATCTTTTGCCAAGAAATCGAACAAGTTGCGCTTATCTGCGTATTCCATCAAAAGCACACAAGTATTACCCTGTCTGAAACAGCCATAGTATTCAAGGAAACACCGGGACGCATCGAAAAGACCGCCCTTACCTATGTTAGCCATCGACCTGTCAAAACGGACCGTATAGAAATCTAAAACACCGTATATCTAACCCAAAAAGGCATAGAACATGCATAAAGTACAAAAACTACTTTTCCTATATAAAGTCAGTATTCTGTCCTCAATTTGTCTTTATCGCCTGTTTCTCCGGATTTTTGGCAAAAGATACCGCACCACAACTACTACCCTACGCCTTCGCGCACGCATATATATATTTAACCACTTTTACTACTATAATACGATACCTTTATAATAATCAGTCCTACCATTTGCGCTACGATAGTAAAGTACTATTAAAGGTTAAATTAATTAGTTAAGAAGTTTTGTGTTGTAAATCAGAAATTTGGGAAAACAGAGGTTAAGGACAAAGTACTGATTTTGGGTGGGGAAAGTAGCTTTTGTACTTCATGCATGTTCTATGCCTTTTAGGCCTAGATACGGTAGGAAGGACATTTTATACGGTCCGTTTTGACAAGTCGTTAGCCATAGTTGTATAGGTAGCTCGCTCTTGCAAAAACTCGACTAGATGGTTGGTATCATAATCTTTCATAACGATCGATTTCTATTGTGAGAGAACAGCAGATCAAATTACGAGTCTGATTCTTAGGAGGCAAAAGGGGAAAGAGAAGGCAGAGGGGTAGTGCAATGAGAGATACCTCTTCTGAAAGACCGCTAGCGGCATGAGGCTTGGCTTTGCGAACTCGGGCACCTCTTCCACATCTTTCAAAGAGCACTTCTTCGATGGTGATGGGCATAATTTGGTACTGCTCGATTGACCTCGAGTGCCCTCTGTTGATCCTCACGCCGTTTTTATTTTCAAGCTGTAGAGTGATGAACATCCACTGACACCTTTGAAAGCGGCTCCAGCTTTCAGTGCCCACAAAGCTGCTGCCAAAGGGAGAAGGGGCTTCTAGAGAACCAAGCAATGGAAGCATGCCATCGTCAATGTCTTACTCGTAGAATTGAACAATCCAGTGAAGACACGTAAAGCTTTCTGTTAAAATATTTGCTAGAATTGAAAGCACTCAGAGAAATCACTTGAGAATGTCCTCGGATACGACTTGGTCTCAACGGGAGGAAGAACGGAGCGGCACTTGGGAAGTGTCCAGTAGTTTTGTAGTTCTTAGCAGGCAACGTAATGCCTCGCATTTGCATTTCCATCCATGCCGTAGCATTTTGGTTCTTGAAATTATAGCCAATATTGAACCTTTAGGAGTGCTTTCCCGCGTTCTCGTTTGCTTGTGATGACATGTTTCTGGACCGTCGCGACTAGGGCTAGAGTGGGGTTATTATAGGGGAGTGCTCAGACATTCATGGTACCACTTACGACCTTGGACACTCATTAGAATGGTGACTTGAATTCAACGGAAGGTTTAAATGCCGATGTAGTCACTTCACCTCGGTGTCATACAGTTCAGAAGACCACCGATATCTTAATTACACATTAAAGTCTACTGAGCTTGCGATAAAAGGGGATAAGATGCTAGATCAACTTTGATGCGGACTTTTACATATCTAGTGTAATGCGGCGGTCTATCATGCTGGACTAGACCCAGCAATACGGATGAGAAACCCTGCACAAGCGCCTGCTGTGCTAGTCACGACAAATCATTGGTCACACTGGCTCCTTCACGTGTTCAATACTCCATACTTGTATTTACGAGATATGATACAAAAGACCAAAATTTCCTTACGACTGACGATTGAAACTCTTGAAGGATCTTCCTTCTATCCCTCACGTTCTCGAAATATAGGGATCACGTAAAGAACTCCTCGCAAGCCAGCGGAGACACATTCGCCAACAGATCTTCATTGATTACCGGATGTTAGAAGGTTAGCTAACAACGGGCCAAACCTGTGTATTTCGCGTGCATCATTGCTATGTATGCACAGTCAGTTGTGGTGTCGATTATCAGGGCCAACATTAAACAGGGAGGGGTGGGTGCTTAGAGCGCATAATAGTGAATGAGCGGGGATGTTATTTGCTCCAGCTACCTAGAATACTATAACGGCGGCGCAGCCTGACCCACAGCTCCGTTGGCTTCATGGAATGGTATTACTCAAGACTAAGCCAAATTTTTATTGCAGACGCATCCCACTTTCTAACGCCAAACGAGATTGCCCACCTTACAACGGCAGGATATGTGTAGAACCGACGAGTTCGAATGAACGGATGTAAGTTGTCCGACACGGTGCACTGCCACGGGCCAATACCTAACCGTGAAGATATCAGAGCGGATGCAAGGTATAAGACTTCGAAGCACTCACCTGAAATATTATACCGAGAGCTGGCTTTGATATTCAAGCAACGCACGAGATGGCTATCGTGAAGTCAGGCAGCTTCGATATTGTGCTCAGTGCTTGTGAAGACATTACCTCTTACCCCACCAAACTCTTGCGCTCCAGGCTTTTCCAATATTTACTTTGGAGACAGCATGAACTCTTGAACGAGCGAGATCCCTATCTGTTTTCAAAAGATGTCAGATCAAACAAGTCTTGGAGAATTGGTTTTTGGGATTGGCGCGATGGCGAAGAAAGTGCTGATTTCCATCGCTCAATGAGGGTATCGTTCAAGCCCCTGCCGCCGCAAGCAGGTTTTCCGGATCTGCCACATGTATGTGAGTCGGTCGCAGATCTACGGTGATATCTCCTCGCTGGTCGTAAGGATCCCAGATGTCGATAAATGTGAGTTTCCTGTGATGAGCAGTGTATTATCCGCCTCACTCCTTGTGGAAGCTAAAAACCTAACGTTCCAGATTTTTCAGAGCGTTTCATTCGCGCGCTCCTTTCAACTGTTTGCGGCAGATGTTCACCTTCGTCTTTACTTTTCATCCAGTCATGTTTAGCAGAAATCCCGGCTTCAAAGACCCTGTGGCATCCCAACGCTGTTGCTTCGTCATGAAGACTTTCTAGACCATGATGATGCCAAGCGATCTGAGATCCCACAGCTAGGTCGCTCTGGTTTGGATTTTCAAAATTGCTATAATCTATGGGCGACGGAGTACAATGCTATCTACAATCAAGAGAACCGAGCCCCGTGGGAGACACGCAAAGCGGGGAGCTATCATTCTTTTGACATGAACAATGGGCGGGCGACCTGGATTCACCTTAAAGCCAATGGAGAGTGGCAAGAGCGCATTATAGAAGCAAGCAGAACCTTTCGACGACAATATGCCAACTATCCGAGAATCCAAGGATCATTCGAAACTACGCTTCTAACGCATATTATCATGTTCGATTGGTGTAGCGAAAATTGGCACCGGTATCTGAACTATTGGGAGTGTGAACTCGAGAAACCCTTGAACGAAATCAGGAGAGCTTCGATCAGTGGAGCCGAGAAGGTTTTGAGAGATGTCAAGTCTGTGATAGCCGATGTTTTAGGGCCTCCGTCCAAAATGTGACGAAAGGATGTGGTCTGACATTTCATAGCAGAGTTCGTCTAAAGGGCCGGACATTGGCATCAATGGTCTCATGTCCGAGAAAGAAAGCACTAACCAAGGCTCTCAAGCTCAGGACTAAGCTGTTCCTATTCAGGATCTCCAGGATTCTCTCAATCCTCTAAAAGTACTCGAGGAGTTCGAATTTTAAGACCTCTAATATCTCCATCACGTGGCGTCAAAATTTCATGAAGCTGACATGGTATTTTCACTAAACAGCTAGATACTTGTTGAAAGTTAAGAGCTACTTCCAGAGAACTGCATAGAACTCACAAGTCCCCACGAGATTCAAAAAGGGTGCCAATGAGCTGTCGCCGAGTTTGCACGGCAAACGGAGGCAATTCTACAAGAGATAGAAGTCGATCGAGCTCGTATTTCGACTCTGGCTGCCCTTCTTAAGATGGAAAAGCCCTTGTAAGAGACCCTCGCCACTGTTTACTTGCTGCATACATAATTTATCTACTCCTATCACGGAATCCCAATATCCTCTAGTATGATGCGACAACACAAATTCGCAATAATAAGCTCAGCATGTCGTCTGCAGCAAAGATGGAGATGATGACCCAGGAAATGCACGAAATGACCAAAGACATGCACAAGTCAACCTTGGAGATGGAAAAGATTGAGACAGTGACAAGTAAAAAAAAAAACGTCGTCGATGAACACAATCACTTTAGTTACGCTTGAATTTCTGCCGGGGACATTTGTAGCTGTGAGTAACGCCCCGTTATGCACAGGAGAGCCCTCTAACAGGGGCTTACTACTTTCAGACATTTCTTCGCGCCGGTTTCTATCAGTGGCCGAATGGGATGAGGATGGGGTAGTGGCGTTTCCTCTTTTCCGGCCAGAGTATTTTTCGTTGTTCGCAGCTGTCACTCTTCCTCTAACCTTCACAACCATCCTGTTCTGGTTTATGGGACCACTCATATGGCGACATTTTTTAAAGGCCAAGCTCTCGGCGTCTTGGAACAAGGCTTTTCAGAGCGATCGCCGACGAAAACAGACGGATGAAGAATCACGGCTGACATAGCCCGAGTAGACGAGGTCAATTGACGAGACTAGAGCAATGATATCAAAGGCAGAATCTTTAGATCGCTGATATGGAGTATAATACTACGAATCTCCTTGCCAGCTGACCGTACTCGTAAGAAACATTCAGCAGAGATCTCCGATCGGCCTACTTTGTTCATTGGGCGGGGAAACGAATGCGGACACCATCTTGTCTAACACTGCTTTCCCCGCCCGAGATATGATGACGGGCTGGAAAGTGGCACACCTGCCACGTCAGGCGCGTCGCCGATGCATGAAATGCCCCAAATCGCGTGCCACCTTAGTGAGCCTTGTGATGACCTAGAACAGTCATCGTAGACCGTATTGTGCGCAATCAACTGAGGAAAAGTAGATATATCGATTAGTTAAAAACCAGTCAGAGCATTGGCAGCCCCCAATGGCCACCGAATCCTGTTCTAGATCGAATGCATTGTCTACAAGGCATTGTCAAAAATCGGGTTGGGAGGGTAGGGGCAGGCCTCCCCCCATCATGCAAACGACTGACCAATAACTCTTCAATGTTGGTTAGTCCTTGGATGTTCAGCGGATCCATTGAGGCTCAACAAGACAATATGTAGGTGGCCGAGCCGGGAGTCGCAGATACTGGGTGTGACTGGTCTTGAGTGGCCTCGGGGGGTCCTCCGCTGGATACATATAAGTCGCCACGACCTAGGAATCGTGGCTGTGGGATGGCTATCGCAACCACTCCAAGGGCATACGCGGAAGTCATTGAGATCATAGCGATCTCATTTGAATCACATAAGCCTCATAACGTTCAAGACCCGTATTCGGCACTTTTGATTGTGCAAGAATTTCTAGAGGCCGGCATGGCGCGCGAATACGTTCGTGCCTATCGGCTGCGGGAAGACAAGCTTAGAACTTACTTGGTACACTTGTTCGTCAACCAACAGTTTCAAATTGCTGTGAGTACTGTCTTCCATTGCGCCCCACTCAATGACTCGTGTTCCTTCGGAAGATCGTATTGACAGTGATAGATTGGGGAGGACCAGTACGTCCTCGAGTTGCCAAGAGAACTCACAACAGTAAGAATAGCGGGATTATTGGCAGTCTGGCCAAAGGATGTGTATGCCAGGCTCGGTGGCTGTCGCATTGGCTGACTTGGTTGTGCACTATAGGATGAACATTTAGCGATCAATAAGCTACGTCAACGAAAGAAGAGAGATAGGTCTTGAGGCTTTCCGGAGGCTCAAGGTTGAAAATGAGAATGGAAATGTTGGCTGAGATTGGAGAATGTTATTGATTTCTGGTGTTCTGTAAATATTGTCCGATTTTGACAGGGCGTCCAGTCCAGCCCTTGCGGCCGAGCAGCACATACCCAGCTTTGCTGAGCAGTGTATGCCCCATCCAACTGTAGTACAAAGTAGACACTACGTCAAATTGCTGTAACATTCAGGGGTCATGTTCTACTCGAAGTCTCCCGATTCATGCTAAGCAAATGCATACACGTACCTGGGGTGTTTCGAATATTGAGGGCGATTCCTTATCCATTGACACCATGACCAAGGCAATCTAGTTACGGTTCGAAGTACATATTTTTACATTTTCCATTGCTTTGGGATGCCTCTACCGAACAAAACTTTCTACCGAACGAACGCCGGAATAAGCCACATGAGGGGCCTCGGCGGATGGCCTGCGCACTGCCCCGCTGCAGTATGCCTTGAGGGGATGGGGTCGAAGCATTTCTGCACTTGTTAGGGGATAGAAGAAGCTTCACGGGTCCGCGAGCCGCATGGAAATTTAGCTTCATCGTCTCAGACTTCCTTCACATTACTCCTTGCACTGAGTAAAAGGCAATTGAACATCTTCAGGCCTGGAACCATGGCAGTCAATCGCTATGATTACTTGATCAATGATTGCGATGACCCCACCAGTTACCCTGGGAGGCTTCGGCACACTCAGTCACTACCACACTCACTAGAACGGTACCAAAACCTTCTTGATGAGCGGGACGCACAAATCTTTCACGACGACTCTGAGGAATGGTACATACGATTTTGGGACTGTTTCGATGGTCAAAAAGGTAATATATAACAGTTGATTTTGTCATTTTTCGATTACTTTAATATAGTTGCTAACCATACCCAGAATTCCCCAAAATGCCATGCGATTGCTCCTCTGCCGAAGTTATCCGCCAGTACCTATTAAGTGATCTACGTCGAGATCCGCAATGCCGGCATGTGTATGTTGAAGAATCCACTTGAAAGTGTGACAGGAGCGACCCGTAGTATAAAGTCTTCTGTAACTTACACAATGAAACGATCGACTAGATTTCTCGAGGCTTCCCATTCCTGGGGTCCGCTTTATTGTTCACGAGAGATGCTTGTGCTACTTTTCACTTTTCATCAAGTTATGCCTCAATTCTTGGAAATTGCGCTCTCCTTCGGCGAAGCCATAGGAAGAAAAGGTGCAGCTGCATTCTATAATTGCATCTTCCGATATGAGCATTTCTTGAATTTGAACACTCGCCGCTTTGAAATCCCGCAGCTCGACCGCTCGGGACACGAGATTCGGCATTGCTATAATCTCTGGTCAATCGAGAAACTCGACCCAGAAGATAAGCCTCGGCACCCGTGGACCATACGGCAGGCTGGCCTTTACCACTCCTTTGATATTGAGAATGGCAGGGCCACCTGGATTCACGTAAAAGCGAACAATGTTCTGCAAAAACGCATCAGACAAGCAACAGCTCGCGCTGAGGGTTACTTACCTAAAGATATGCAAACCTTACAGGGCGCATTTTCAGCCACTTTGTTAACCCATCTCATCATAGTTGAGTGGTGCAGTGAGAACTGGGCTCAATATCTGAGCTACTGGGAATGCCAACTTGATGATCTTATAACGAGAGTGACAAAGGCTCCGGTCGATAAGGTTGAGAAAGCTCTAATGGATGACCTTTCAAATGTTCCAGATCTCTTGCCACGACAAGGGTCATTTCCGATATCACCTAGCAGAAGAGGGACAGCGACGAGTGGAAAGTCCTTCCCGGCGTCTTCTAGAAAAGGTACAATAGTCACGAGAAACTCCTTCCCTATGACGAACCTTTCATCACAGCTACACCGCACTAGGTCTGTTCTTACCGGAAAAACATTAACGACCCGAACAAAACAGATAGATGAGGTACCTGACGAGAAAGTGAAGGACCCTATTGAGATATTTGATGACTTCAAGTTTCAAGATCTCCAGCGACTTCATTTTTTTAGTACTAAACTTCAAGAGGCGGACATGGTTTTAGGACTCAACGCGAATATCCTATCGGAAATGATGGAATACTACAGGAGCTATGTGGAAGACCCAGAAACCCCAGAGGCTATAAGAAAAGGTTGCCGTTCAGATCTGAACAATTTCCTTCAAAGAACAAATGTGGTATTGCGAGAGCTACGTACGGAGAGGACACGCATATCTACCCTTCTTGTTTCACTAGAAGATGGTAAAGCCATGGTATGTCCACTTCTTCCCATTCTGCTTCGTACATCTACCAGTAGCTAATATCTAGCAGTTCGATGCTGTCACGCAGCTGCGCAATATCGAGTTGAATCGCCGCGCGTCAAAACGGATGGAGGTCATGACTGAGAACATGCACGAACTAACAGTTCAGACTAAAAGAGATACCTCATCAATGCACTTGATTACAATAGTGACATTGGTATTTCTGCCGGGGACGTTCATTGCCGTAAGGAAGCTCTGGAACTTTATCAGCTCATGTCTGACAAATGATAACCAGACATTTCTCGGCGCCGGCTTCTATCAGTGGCCCCAGACGTCAGACGGAAGCGGGCCGGATGGAGTAGCGAGCTTCCCTATCTTTCGACCCAAGTATTTCTCGCTGTTTATGGAGATCACTGTGGCCTTAACAGCCTTTACCATACTGATTTGGTGGGGTAAGATGTGGTTGGTGCCCAGAGTCCAGAACCGGTTTAAGACTTTCAGGGGTGCGGAAAAGCAGACAGATGAAGAAGCGCCACCTCCAAATCCGCTGGTGACAAACCATCCCCCATAACGACATCACAAATAGAAAGTTTTTGTTCATCCCCCGGATCAGGCTGGCCTCTACCTTGTATCCTGCACCGATATTGAGAATCTTTTTTTGCTAGATTTGGTTTAGAAATTGATAGCTATATGTACGATATATCAGTTGAACATGACTGGGCGCGATAGTTACTGCATGCAGGGCATCGTTCATGTCTGTACCCAGACCCCTCTCTTTCTTGTTAAAGATATGCTTACCAGGGTGTGGAGAAGTTCGCACATAGGCAGATGTCCGCCTGGTTTGCATCAGATCTGTGGCGCACTACAAGGCAAACTCGTGGTTCGCGTCGACGCAACAATACTATTCTGCGATACGCTCAAGTAAATACACATCCCGCTAAGCCCCGCACCAGGCGCACAAGGCAGTCTTCTGGTTATCAGAAGTTCCCGTCACCTCAGTTCATGACAAGCCTTGAGGACTCAATTTGACACATTCGACATTTTCTCTCAAAGCAAAGAAACCTCTCTCGTGATTCATTCGTCCGTCACACACGCTTTGCCTTTCCCCGTTCCTTACCGTACTATAGACTCATTTCTTTTAGCTTCTCCAGTTCGCCTCTAATGATCTCTATTGCTTACCCCTCTTTTATGTCCCTTTTGCAGCCTCGATCTTCTCTAATCTGCGTCTCACCAACTACAACGCAACATGCCGATACAGCCTGCAGAAAAACGACAGGTGGATTGCCGAACATTCAAGGAATGGGTAAAAAGTTATAGCAAAACAGGAGTGAACGGCAAGGGCGAGGAGAAAGATTATATTCCCAAAGCAAAATTGAAAGAATACATGGACCGTAATGTCGTCCTGAATTTACTAAGTCAAAACGACAAGCACCTAGATATCGGTAGGATCATATCCTCTTTTATTCAGGTGTTTTCAATTCTCGTCTGGATCTCAACCCCCGAATGCCCACGAACCGATTACATACGCTTCTTCTTTGAAGTTGACTGGAATGATTTGCGTCTACCGTTGCCACCACCACCGCGGCCCGGGGAAAGACATCCTTATCACCAAAGCCACTTTCCATTCCCAGATGATCCCGAAGGACTACCAGTATGGCAACAATTCTGCGAACACCAATGGCGCTTCCTCCCTGTCCTTTTCCTTGATAGTACCAATACTCGGATTGAGAAAACGTCCAACTGGGCTAGGCCTGGACTTGACCCTGGAGTTGATATCAACCAAATTCGGCCGATCACTATCCGTAAAGAACTACCCCAGCAAGGTGTAGGCGCTGCGAAGCTTTTCATAGTAATGCCACATGAAGCCAGTGGCCTCCCTGAAGTATGCGATTATCTCTTCGCTCTATAATGGTTCAATAGTCATTGGTTCTAACCTTGAACTTTTCTTAGGATCCTATCGTCCTCAAAGAGTATCCGATAGTCGAGTACGACGGGCAATTCAAGCATGAGCACGAAGCGTATACCACTATAAGCAATAATGCCTTTGACTCAGAAGACCGGCTTCTTGCTCATTCCCTTGGATATCATGGCGCATTTCTTCAAGGAGATAAATGCGTCTTGCTATTAGAATATGCCAGTGAAGGGACCCTGTTGGATCTTTTCACAAGGAGCTGGCATCTTCCACGCTACGTGGGAGAAGCCCACTCCCTGTGGGAGGCTGCGTTCGACATGCTAGAGAGCGTGGGTTTCCTCCATAATATGGATGGAAATAATTGTGTTGTGCATCAAGATATTAAACCCGCAAATCTGTTTGTTTTCAAAGACCCTCAAGCCACTCATAAGCTTTTGCTTAAATTTGGGGATTTTGGTATGTCAAGTACAGCTGAGCCTTCTTGGACAGGGGAGGCGACAGGCCCCGACAACCAAGGGTCTAGAATGTACTCGGCCCCTGAGATTTGCTCTTGGACAGAGGGCGATCAAGAGATGCCACGCAAAATTAACTCCAAATGCGATATCTGGGCCATCGGGGCTGTCTTTTTCGAACTCGCAGTATGGATGGCCATGTTTGAACGAGGACGTATAGAGTTCCGAGACGCCAGGGTGGAAGCAATGAAACGTAGCTCCCGAGTGGCAAACGCTGGCTATCGAGGTGCTTTCCATGATGGAAAATCTGTTCTGACAGTTGTCGCGTCCAAAGTCGACGAAGTCCGCAACGTGGGCACACCGGTGGCCCTTCTTTCAGCAAGAGTCATGAGCGTAGTCTTACGGTATATGTTAGTGCCCGCCGAAAGGAAGCGCCTTCCGGCGCGTGAGTTGATACCATACTTATTGGATGCGCTGGATCCTCCCACGTCGACGCCTTCAGTCACTGTCGGGAATCCCTCCCCCACCGTACTAACTACTCAAGACGTCACTCTTCAGCCCCCACCGCAGCTAACAGCTTCACCTTCAACCATTTCCAATCCCAACACCAACTCTAGACATGAACTACCAATAACGCCATCGCGTACCTCTGATTTTGAACTCCCAGGTCCATCATATATCCATTCAAGCCCACCTGCTAGACTGATGTCAAAAAGGGAAGACGCGGACATGTTTCCACAAGCGACAGGCTCATACGCCACTGGGGGAACGGCTCGATCTTACTTGCCATATAGACCCCGAGATTCAGATGCATCACCTCCTGCTTTTGGAATATCATCCACAGGTGATCATTCCATACTGCCACCTGCAACTTTGCAGAGGACACCAAAACATCTCCATAGTAACTACCCTTTTTGCTCGGTCGAGGACGTTCGAAATTGGACTAATCGACCAAAAAAACTCCGAAGCCAGTTGGCTGGGATGGACCGTGCTTTGAAAGACCTGAAAGACCGTGATCAATGCTTCATATTTGACAACTCATGGTCAATGATGGAGCATTGGGCCGAAGTGAAACGCACGGCATTCGCTTTAGCGTCAATCGTTCAAAGTGTCGATCCGGATGGTTTTGAGCTCGGTTGTACTAATACTGGAAGCCACAAAATTATCGATCGATCTAAAGAGATCGATCAGTTTTTAGACAAGGGACGTCGAGAAATTGAGCATTTTCTTCGCGACAACCAGCCACATCGAGACATCGGATCATGCCGCATGGAGTACCATCTTAACAATACACTACCCACGTTAGTCCAAAAAGCCACTGCTGAAAGATCTCTGCTCGCCAAGGTCCGCAGAGTTAAGCAGATCAAGGGCATCAATGTATATGTATTCACTAACGGAGTTTGGGAGAACGCTAATGAAGACACCGGCAACGAACGAGGTGGCGCCGTTCAGCATGCCATCAAAAGCATCATCAAAACACTCAAAGAACAGGACCGCCCTAGGACTTTCCTTTCAATCCAATTCATCCGATTTGGTGAAAGTGAGGTTGGTAGCAAACGTCTGCAATGGCTCGATGATGACCTTAAATTTGAGATCCCTGATGAGTGGGACATCGTGGACACAACTCCCCACAACGGAAATGTGTGGAAGATGATAATCGGGGCAACGAGCGCCTATGAGGACAATGTTCAAGATGAGGCCCCCCAAGCGTTTTCTCCGTTGTCAGTGCAGAGAGCCGCAACCTTTGCCAGCGGATAATACCAGTTATGGTGTTTCTTCAGATAAAGGAACAGTCGACAGCCCTCTTTCAGTTGTGGAAAGACGAAAAAGTTGGGCAATGGTGCATCACGAGTTGTGATCAAAGATATTTGTAGCTTTTCGTAAGGGACAAAAGCACCTTATGTAACCATAGAGAACGCATCGTTCAAGTACGGACCATGCAGTGCCACATGTCTACGCGTCTTCAGTTACTAAATGGTAAGACTATAAATGCGATTGGCCGAAGTGAGATAAGCGCTGACGTGTTTTTCATAGAAGAGCTCTCATGACCCTCACTGCCTTCTCGTATCCTGCATCTCAAAGAACAGGAGCCAGTCGATTGCAGCGCACACTGAAAGCGAGAGAGAAAGTCGGACGGACTCGCCATTAGAATTTAGCAGATCATACCTACTCTACCCCGGTAGCTTTTCTAGGGAATAGAGTGGTTCTCATGTGTACAGCACAAACCTGACGAAAGGCACAGTTTAGACTCCGAGACCTCAAGATTTGACGCTGGCCGTACATGATATTAGGCCGCATGGGTACCATCGAACTTGCACTGCCGTCTGAGTTCTTGTGCTCCTGCACAGCCACAGTAGCCCAACGTCCTATTTGTGAAGATCATCAGCACATAGCCTATGAATTTTTATCTCATAGTATTGCTATGTATAATCCATTCAGCCTACGTTGTCTACTACACCGTTCCTTTGTATAGTCATTAGACGCTCATGAATACTCGTTCCATCTACTATATTAATCACTGATGCGCGCCATGAATTTGGAAACCAGTCTACTACCATAATAATTGCACAGCATCGTCTCACCACAATACAGCTGAATTGTTTCTCCTCCTCTTCCCTCTTCTTTTCTTTGGGAGTTACTGGGGCATGCTACCTGACACCACTGCCACATCTTGGTACAATCACATCGCTCAGGCCACTCAACGCCTTAAGTGTCGCGGTCCCTAAATAACTTGGTAGATCTCAATATTTTCATATTATCGTATTCTACCCCAATCACCGTCTTTCTAACTAGTTGCATTTTACTATGAAACGACTCTGAACATCAAGGTAGTCTTTAGAGGATATGAACATATCTACGGAGTAGAGCCGTCTTACACGTTGGCCAGGGTTAGTGCTGATAGAGGAGCGGAATAACCCGCAGCAGAAGCGAAACCCATCGTGGAATTAAAAAAGTACTCTAGTGGTTCCCCTAATGATGATCGCCATCCTATTTGGGCGACCGACCATGGGTAACGGGTTTCAGAAAAGAGAAAGCAGTGAAAGCCGCCATTTCTTATGTCAGATTGATTGATCAATCATTCCAAAACCTCATCCTTCCATGCTTAGTCCTTTTCAGTAGTAGAATATGTCCTCTATCTGTTCCAAATCACTGGAATGATCCCCGAGTTTCTAGTACGGTATTGAAGATCTCGACTCCATAAAAAAGATTTCCCCCATATTTTAAAGTGAGCTAAGCGACCGGCCATTGAGTAGAAAGATAAGCAATGTCGTCGGAGGACCCGACCGCCGCGTCGGCAACATTCCCTCCGTTGACGACGCACTTTACGCCGCCGCCGCAGTGCGCGACCCCTTACTTCGAGGGCGACAACTTCGCACTCCTCCTACCTCGGCTACAGCTCTCCGGGTCCAAGTCTACGATCCAATGCCTGCCGAACTCATCAGAAAATCCTGTGCAGTATGGCAACATCCTCACGTACTCACCAGGCTGGTACTGTCCCGAAGGCTGGACGACAGCAGGCATGTTAGAAGGGCTAGATAGTGCTTCGGCCTGTTGTCCCAGGTATGTCTATCCCGCCGCGTCGCAAAATCTCAATCTCCGGAGTCTTGGACTATCCTAAAGACAAATACTGACTTAAAGACATTCTTTGTCTTTTCGCAGTGGCTATAGCTATTCTGGGCTACAGTGTATGGGGAAAACGACCAGCCAATCGTTCTACCTCGGCATCCAATCGACCACGACAAGCAATGTGATAATAGGGCTGAGCGTAACGGAAACGACAGTCACCAAAGCCACAGTCATCGCTGCCCCAATCGTGCTCCTGAACGACCCAATCACGAGTAGCAGTTCTTCCACAACCACGACTACCAGCAGCAGCAGCAGCAGCAGTACCATCAGCACCTCATCCTCCCCCTCGACGACTTCATCATCAAGCGCCACCCCAACAACCACGACAGTCCCCGCAACACCGCAAACCCAACTATCGACGGCCGCTAAAGCCGGCATCGGGGTCGGCGTTGCAATAGCCGTGCTAATCATCGCCTGCCTGCTAGCCTACATTTTCATAAGCCGCTACCGACGGAAGAAACTCGCCGCGGCCACCGCCTCTACCGCCCCAAACAACCGTCTCTCTCCTAATGCCGACGCGACAACCCTAGCGGCGTCGCCGCCGCAACCAGACGATCCATATGGCGGCTACATCTTCCCTAAACCCGAGCTCGACGCGACAAGTCCACAACGATATGAGCTCGACGCTAATCAGCAGGGCCAGGTGCAGGAGCTTCCCAATACCGAGTGGACTATATCAGAGTTAGACGCGAGGAATCGCGCCGGTGAATTAGAAGGCGAGAATGACCTCGTTAATGAGATGGGAGATGGCCGGAAATAGCTATACGGACTTGTATATGAACTCATCACTGAATATACCAGTGTCGCATATATGAAACGAATGCTGAAAAAGCTCATTGTCGCCAGACCCCTGGTCGAAGTAATTTCTATGAAAGGTACATCAACGCATCTCGGAAATGCTTGACATGTGCTTGTGATCAAGGCTTGAGTCTGGAACATATCGACAGAGAAAAAGAGCTGTTGCCTCCTCGGGAAATACTCTGCGGCTTTGTGCCGTTTGTCGACGCCTTCCAATCTCACGCGTGTCATTTGTCAAGAAAGTACCATGGACATTGTGTCCTCAAGTGCAGACAGACATTTAGTTAAATTTAATGACTTTGTCTCACTTGCCCTGGGTAGATGTTTCACCTGGCAGTCCAGATGGTCTGTTTTGAGAATTAACTCTATTTGGTCCATTATGACGGTGTCAATAAAGCTATCTGGTTACATGCGCGATCCCGTCCTTAGAGGAAGGTTCAGGATGGAAGGCGGACTAAGAAGGACACGTATTGGTCATGAGCATCCTCGTGCTCTTGACCATGACGCTCCAAGGGAGTTTAGTCGCCACCCTTCTTCTTCTTCTTACCGCCACCGACATTGCTGACTTCCGCGATGGCTGAAGAATGTACGATGAGAGTGCCCCACATTCTCGCCTTCTCCTCTTCTATGGCCGCATCAATTTCCTCCTGCATCTTCTCGGGCTCTTTGCTAGCCGTCTTAGAAGCTGCGGCGTGCTTGCGACCGGCCTCTTCCGCTTCCTTCTCCCAGCCCTCACTCATGATTGGCCACTCAAAGCCCTTAAGGTAGACTCCGTCCTTGAACTCCTCATCGGCCTAGTAATCTTCATGTTAGAAAGGATCGACACTTGACAAACGGGACTGGTGCCGAGAAGTGCGAATTTCGCAATTGGCATCGCTGCCTCAATCCTGACCGGAGAAGACACTTACGAGCTTCTTCTTCTTCTTGTGGATGGCATCCATGACATCCTTGATGGTGATACCATCTCCATTCCGGACTGGGATAGTCATGGGGCCAACCTCCACGTCGAGATTACGAATGATCGGTGTTACGACAGGCTTGTTGAGGATGTCCTTATCTTCGACAGTGGCAGAAGAAGAGTTCATCTTCCTGTGAGAGTAGTTAGAATCAGGTGACATTTTGAGGGCGATGACTGTCGCCATCAACCCCAACGTATATGGGTGACTAGGCTTACCATCCTGTCTTTTGCGTCTCGGGTGCGACAGAGAGCTTTGTCTTGGTGATGTCTAGCAAACGTACTATTGTCAGCTCACGTGTGTCGGGTCAGATAGGGAAGGAGAAAGTAGAGGGTCCTACAGTAGTCCTTCCGACTGGGGGCCTTGTTGGCACTTGAGCTCTTCCTAGATGCTCTCCTGTCCTTGGCGGTCTCGGCCTTCTTCGGCGTAGAGTCAAGACCCTCGACGGCCGAGTCAACCTTAGAGAGAGGTTCCGTCATGATGAATGATCTGAGTAGTAACTATTAAGTGGTGAAGTGTGAGGGTGTAGAGGTCCAGCTATATTCTGTTTGTCAGCTTCCGGAGATTCAATGAGGTCATTTTGAGTCAATGGCGGGGTAGCATTACTGAAGCTGAAACTGGACGATGAGGGTGGTGACTGATACGGTGGTGATTGATTTAGCTGATTGCAATGATTGCGAAAGCTGCTGAATGATTTGGTACGGTGTCGTGTGCTGGTGATGGTAGGACGCGATGGAGAGGGATGACCTGGAGAGAAGGAGAAAGAAGAAGAGGGGAGGAGAATGAAAGAAGAGGGGAAGGTGAAGGTAAAAAGGGGTTTCAGGAAACATGGGAACGAGTCAGAAGAGGGGGAGGGGCTATGACACTGGGCAGGGGCAAGTGCGTACTGAGTGACATGAAGCAGGCAGGAGGGTGTCGGCCTTTGTGAGGTACCGTATAATGAATAAACACCTATTTTGCGTGAGGAAGGGGCCACTTAACACCAGTGAGACTGTACCTCTTTGTCTTGCAGCAGATAGTCAAAGAACAAAGTGGCGGGGTAAACCGTCTATTGAAGTTATGATCACTTGATAGAGGATCATGTACCAAATGGTTACTCAATGCCCTGATTCACAGGCATACAATCACAGTCGGGATACTCCGGAAGTACATGGCGACTATCAGACGATATCGCGTGACAGGGGCAATTACCCCAAACTCGCTGCAATATTCTTACCCGATGAGGCTTGGCGTGGTGTATTTTCGGCCTCCAGAACAGCTACAAAACCTGGGGAAAATCCGGGGCGATGGGGCAATTGGGGACATGTTTACCCCACTATAGCTGCAATCATTGCTTCAAATGGTTCTGGCCTGTGGAGTTGCGTGGCAGCAGGACGGGGCCTTATGTGTTTTGGCCACAGATGCATCCAGCTCTTCCAAGGCCGCAAAGGGGCAGCTGCCCTCGCTATCTATTACGTTCCCAAGCTCCGCCAGAATGACAAATTGGAAATGCAAGCCCGGTCTTTTTGAGAATCTTGTACAGTGCAGTGATTGATGTGTTTGAAAGTTTAGGTCACATGTTTGTAGAGCTCTGACAACCTAGTGCTGACACAGCCAATCACGGTTTACGGCAGCTTGTTTCGGGGAGTGGCATTCTCACGGAGGCATTTACTGCGAGACATAAGCCGCGTGATTGGCTAATTGAGACGAAGGGAGAACATGCCACAGTATGTCCGTACCTGAAGGATCGTCTCTCGTTTGTGGTCTAGGTAGCTGTCTGCTTTTCCCATGGCACATTCCAACCTCGTGAATATAAGGATCAGGAATCGTGTGACGGTAACAGAAAGACTGAAAACAATTGAAGAGATACATAAAGCTAATATTGAGCACCATGTTTAAGAGAGCAATATCGCTTTCAAGTCACCTACGAAGTCCGTATTTCGGAGTCGTCATAGCTATTACCCCCAAGATAACACTGAGGGGTCATCGACCAGGGGTAGACGGACTAAATTAGGCGCCCCGACTCTCCCGGCTAGAATTGGAGTAATAATAGGTGCATCAATAGACCAACACAAGAGCTGGCACGCTGGATGGACCACTCCGCGGAGACTTTTAATAATAACAAATAATAGATGGAGGACGGCAGTCGCATTATTAGCTGTGGTGGATAGCCAGGGGAAGCAGTCGCGTGATGATCCAAGTAAACCCACGATCCGTCGATCAACTTGCATCGTCAACGTCAGCAGGCAGTAGCATTCTTTCCCAGCATATTGCTGAACGTCGCTTTCACCACCAAAGAGACTATTTTCATAGGGATAATTATTTTCTGCGTCGTGCAATTAATTGTACCAATGCTTAAACATGTATTAGTTCGGTGGTCTGTCACTGGCAACAGGATGCATCATCCGAAAGTAAGCTGGGAAGAATCGTGCGATTAAACGCGGTACGTGCCAGAGATACATGGATCATAAGTGACTTTTCAGACTCAAACATGCCAGATGGAGCTACAAATAAAACAGCCGAATATCTAAAGCCCAGTGTCGTCCGCCTCCGTCCTTCCACCCATCTCATGATGCCACTCCAAGAATCGTCAATCCCTCACTTCCCAAGTCCCCGACAAAGCTCATCATTGCTTGCGCTCCTGCTGCTGTCCGCTTCCTAAAACACCCTCCACGGTGTGTCCCAGCGTGTCTGTGGTCTGGCCAACCGTGTTGCTCACGCCTTCGGTCGCAGAGCCAGCGACGTTCCCGACTCCCTCGGTCGCGGATCCGGCGATGTTGCCTACGCCTTCGGTCGTCTGGTTAAGGGTCGAGCCGACGCCCTCGGTGGTTTTTCCGACCGTGCTGTTGAGGCCACCCAGAGCACCGCCTTGGCCTTGGGCTTTGTCACCGCCCGTGAGGATGCTGTCTAGGCCACCGACGAGGTTGCCTACGAGGCCTTTTTGGCCTTGCTGAGTCTTGCCTTGGCTCTCGGTCATTTTGGGAAGATGAACGGACGTGACGAGTCAACTTTTTTGCTCCAAAGTGATCAAGTTCAGTACCTACGTTTTAATAGTAGGTAAGTAAGTGTGATGTGTTGTGCTTTTGGTGTTTTAGTTGCTGGTCAGATAAGCAAACGAGATATGGTAAAATTTGGTGTAGAGGCCTGAAGCAATATAAAAGAGCAACAGATCTCCGGAGGCAAGCGGAGAAAGCCATATATGACGCAGGCCCCAGCACAAACGCCTACCCTCCGAAAGAGAGTTTACCTTCTTCCTCCATCATGCCGTCACCGTGCTCACGGGTACTCGCCGAGAGCGTTATTGCCGCACGTGTGGCGTACTCTCGGCATATTCGTCGTCGCCATGTGCGGAGAAATAGGCAGTTCAGGCGGGCACGCCCCTCTGCGAAACCTTATCGAAAAACAAAGTCAAGACCCGGCTTTTCGGCCCATCAGAAGACGCCTCAATACAAGGCTCTGTCTCGTGAGATAAACCCAGTCTGTCTAAACCGCAAGTCCCTGATACCTAGGAAACTCATCTGTACGGAGGCCGATAATGAGGCTTGACTGCGAGCGTGACGCTGCTTGAGAAGGTCTGCGCCTTGAGGATCCACAATGTCCATTCACGGCATTTAATGCCATCTACATCTTGAAACATTGTGCATAATGGATCTTCCCACGAGCAAAAGTAGACGGGCCTGGTTTGAGCTACGAGTCCAACATGTAAGACGCTGTCATTCAATAGAGGTTTGGGCGGCTCGTTGCTTATGAACTTGTGCACCGGGCTGCCACTGCTCAGGTCACCCTGAAAACATTAAAATATACTATCTAGCCAATTTTTACAAGAAGAGCTCCAAATTCGAAAACGAAAGTCTCCTTGAGGTATCCAAGACAAGCCCATGAAAGAACCCCAGACCCTTGTAAACCTTCCCACTCACAAACATCACGAGAACTCCCACCGAACACATCTGATAACCTTGACCAAGACCGATATCCCAACTAGACCCCATTTCATCGCCGTCAACACTACGAAGAAGCGGCTACAGACGGGGCTTCTGGAGCCACCGACTCCTTTTCCACCACATCAGTCTCAGCACCGCCACCCTCACTTATAACCACCCCTTCCGTATTCTCATCACCAGTTGTCTCATTCTCCTTCTCATTCATCTCTTTTGTCTCCGTAGCCTGGGGTTGAGGGGTCTTTCGCCCAAACATGCCCCCGACATTAGGTCGTGGTATAGACATTGACGGCATCTGCCGAGGTACGAAGGACTTGAAGCTTGGTCCGGACGGCATCTCCGGCATCCTTGTTGGCACATACGATGCGACCCCCGTACCGGCTTGCTGTGCGATGCCCATTAGGTAGCGCATGTATGTAGTCTTGGTCGCTTCTTTCGCGTCGGGTGCAAGTTCTAATTCGTCGTCCGTCGGTTCGGGGAGCGGGATTGCCGCAGCGGCAGCTGTGATGTCAAGGGGTGACTCGTCGGGAATATTATCTGAGTCTTCTGCCCTTTCTTCGGCGTCTATAAGTTTTTCTGTAGACTCTAATGGGATAATACCATCTGTCTTGGGGATCTCTTGTCCCTCTTCCGTCGTAGTTACGGGCTTTTCAACGGGCTCGGGCGGCGGAGGAGTAATGAACTTCGCATCGTCAACGATATCGGAGTCGTCGTTAAACCAGCGAATAACAAGGTTGGTAGCTTCGGATGTCATCTGGTCGTACTCGTCGTTCTTGTCGCGAATGAACATGCTCATGTGTGCTTGGACTTCGTCCTCGACGGCCTTGATTATGCGTCGTGAGAAAATGTGATGCGCTTGCTGATCTTTCGCCGGTATGGCGCAGAATGTGCGTTCGGGGACGAAGTAGCCGCCGCTCCACACTCCATTCTCGCCAAGGGATGTGTAATAGTCGTGAATTCCAATCCCTTGAAGTAATGCCATGCGCTCTAGTCGCTGAGCCAGTTCTTGTTGCTTCATCAGCGTCCCAACAAAGGTGAAGTGATCGGACAGGTACTCGAATGAACGCCCGACATTGCCACGGTTGATATATGCCAACCCCTGACTGATAGTGTCCACACTCTGATGATATCCCTCTTTGACCGACTCTTTATTCAAATTCCGCATACTTCGCATCCCGTCCATGATCTGCTGACGGTGTATATAGGCGGCGACACCACCGGCAGCGATCGCACCCACAGTGCCAGTCCTGACGGCAATCAGCTGCCATCCTTTCCAAGCTGAACTCGTCGACCGCTTCGCAGGCAGGCTAGCAGCTGTGCGCTTGAATGCCGTCTTCGAAAGCGCCGTAGGAGCAGCGGACAAGGCCGTCATGACATTGAAGACGCTACTGACTTTCTGATAGTTTGAAAATGCACCATAGACAAACATGGAGCGCGCCAGACCGTTAAAGGGGGTGTCGAAGGTTAAGATCCCCTGTATCAGGGCGAAGATAGGCGACTTCTCTTCTTGGGCGTTTGTGAGTCTTTCGTTTAGTACGAGAAATAGTGAATCGGATGCTACGAAGCCCCTGTGCAGCACTGTTAGCGACCCCTGAAGGGATAGCAAAGTCTGGTTTGAGTGCCATATGAGCATACCCCATCGAATGCGCTACCAAAACCACTCCCACATCACGGTCTGTTGGGGGCCATGGGTTATCGCAGCGCTCTTTACGCACATCCATAACACGTTCTTTCAACCTAGTTTAATGCAGGGCATTGTCAGCAGGGAATAAAAAAAAGCCATACTCAAGATCTCTGATAGTGTAGGTGTACAGCAACTTACCATGCCAAGAAGGCCTCTGCGCACTGCCCCAGCTCCCCTTTCGTCTCGTATTTTGGGTATACCACTGAATTAACATGGTCATTGGGTAGTTGTCTTGCGACTTGGGCTTTCAAGTCGTCGGGAAAGGTGCGAAATGTGTCATCGTCGCCCTGATCGATTGTCAGTTCCACTTAAATCGCGGAGAGACTGTGATGAGCAGCTGAGCGTACCTTGAAGCCATGAATGAAGCATAAGAGAAGCGTCCGCGGCATTCTGGCTGCCTATGGTCTCTAGTTCCACACGGCTTATCGTATAATTGTAAATTATGAGAAATGGCTAGGTATAGTAAGGTTGATATTATCCAAAGATAATAAGAGGCAGGAGAGGCGTTCTAGTGTTGGAACATAGGTTGATATCATCTAGGTAGTCTGAAAAATAATCTGGTCTTTCACATAGGCTTCTGTCAACTGTGTATAGATACCCTTGCAAATAGTGTAATGTCCATGTGTGATATCGGACATCGGACACCAGAAGGTGTGATGCAAGGACGAGAGTATAGCACTACCCGTCGGCACCTCCCAGCACTATCGCACCGCCACCCTCCACACCCTCGGGGCTCTCATTTACGTCATCTGGCGTCACTAGTCGTCTCTAAATTCTGAGAATTCTTGATTTCATAAGGGGTCTAAGAAGAAGAAAAACAGCATCAAGTGTGGCGTTATCAGTGGGCTAGAGCAAGCACCGCATGTGATCGCAATCCACATCTAGATGACGCTGATATTTATTGATTGGCGGATTTGGGAATCAATGCCTCTGAGGTGAGGGCATTCGCGTTGGCTTTAGTTTTTTTTTATGGGAGACTCATGTGAGCCAGTTAAAACGAGGCCAGTGACTTCCGGCCTAAGGAGCAAAAGCTTTACTACGACAGTACAGCCTCGAACAATAGTAGTATAATATAAGTTGAATACATTGATATTGATTACAGTAAGTAATGGTACATGATTTTAATTCCACATCCTCATTATCCCAAATTCGTTCAAGTCCGTAGCAATAAGACACTTTTGCGAAACCAAACCATTCGAAACCAGGTACAATCCAGACAGAAACCCAGTAAGACCATAGGGAAAAGAAACATGATTTTCGTAGCAGGCATGAACAATAAAAGCACCCTCACTGCATCATTAAGTTAATCATTCGGCGCTCGTCGCTTATTTCTTCTTCTTTCCACCACCGGTGATAGGGCCCAGAATAGAGCCCAATCCAAGGTTGTCGAGGATATTAGTGATACCCAGACCACCAAGGAGATTGTTAACAAGACCGCCAAGTCCAAGACCGTTGAGCAGCTTGCCGACGAGTCCCAAGACACCAGAAAGCAAAAGACCAACGGCAGCAATGATCTGGAACAAGGGCTCGGACAGAAGTCCCCAGAGTGGGTTGATGTGTTTCTTGGCCTTGGGCAGGTTCTCGAGCTTGCGTTTGGCATTCTCGATGGTCTCAGTGACGGAGCCAGTAAGCTCCTTGATGAGGTCCGCAAGGTGATATTCCTCAGGGGTAGCCTCGCGAGTTGCCGTGCGGCCCTTAGCCTGGCTAGTGATGCGGCCATCGGGGTCAAGACCGCGGATCACACCGTTGGCCTCGGTAAGGATCTTACCACCTTCCTCGATGAGAGGTCGGACTTGCTTGACTAGCTCGTCCTCATCACGGTCGGATTCAGACTTGGCCTCTTCCATGTCGATACGCTGCCAAGTTCGTTAGCTTTAATTCTATTCAGGTGCCTTTGTTGAGGCGAGAATCTAAGGATATGAGGTACTTACTGTACGAATGTCATGCAAGATAGGTCGGATTTTCTCCAATGACAACTCAATGCAAGAAGAGATGCGAATTGCAAGTTGGCGATCCTGCTCCTTCTGAAGGCGGGCCTCACGCTCCTCATCCGTCTCAGTTGGTTCGGGCTCGGGCTCCTCCTCTGGGGCAATGTCAGCCAGCATTGAACAGTGCCCCAAGACATTGCCCTTCTGGTCAACTACATCACCATCATCATCGATGGTCTTGCCAATGCAGTTGCCGAGATCACCGCTCACAAGCTTGCCCATAAGATCACCATTCTCGTCGACGACGTTACCCTCGCGGTTGACGCGACGGCCGGACATGGGGCTGACCTCCTTGTCGGGGATCTCGTCAAGCAGGGAGACGTGGCCGAAGACAGTGCCGTTCTGATCGACGACGTTACCGTCGTTATCGACCTTCTTGCCAACGCAATTGCCAAGCTCACCAGATGTCAACTTGCCCATGATCTCGCCATCATCGCCGATGACGTTGCCGGCTTTGTTGACCTTCTTGCCGGCCATAGGGCTAACTTCCTTCTCGACCTCGGGCTCTTCGTAGCGCTCAGCATGACCGAGAACGTTGCCGTTCTTATCAAGGATATCACCGTCATCATCAACAGGACGACCAGCCAAAGCCTTAGGGTCTCCGGAGGTAAGGATGCCGACGACATCGCCGCCGGGGGTGACAACCTTGCCCTCCTTGTTGACAGTGCAGCCGCTTAGCTCAGTGAAGGGGCCTTCTTTCATGCCCTCGCGCTCAGCCTCAGGGATAAGCTCGCACTTGCCGATAACGTCTCCACCTTCGTTGCGGATGAATCCTTGCTTGTCGCACATCTTGCCGACGAGGCGGTGCAAGCTGCCCTCAATAACACGGCCGTAAATATCGCCGTGCTTGTCGACAGCATTACCGGCCTTGTTGATTCTCTTACCAGCAAGGGCAGACATGTCGATCTCAGGCTCGGGCTCCTCTTCCGGAGCCTCCCAGCGCTCAGCACGGCCGAGTTGGTTACCGGCGCGGTCAAGGATATCACCATCGGGATCGACGGTCTTACCCTTAAGCTTCTTGGCATCACCTTCAACGACGATACCAACTTTTTCACCGTTGAACATGACGGCGCCTTCATCTGCGACGACAGCGTTGGGGAAGTCTTCGAAAGGTGCGGGCTCACGAGCTTCTTCCAATTCGCTTTCGGGAATAGGCTCGCACTTGCCGATAACCTTGCCAGCGTCGTTGTAGACTTGACCATCTTCACCGACCTTCTTGCCAATGAGGTTCTTCAGAATACCCTGGACGACATGACCAAAGACCTGGCCCTTATCGTCAACGACGTTGCCCATCTTGTTGATCTTCTTGCCAACAAGGCTAGAGTAGTCGATGGGTTCTTCTTCAGGCTCTGCTTCCTCTTCGGCCTCTTGGCGCTCGGCGTGGCCGATGACGTTGCCGTTGCTGTCGAGGATATCACCATCGGCGTCGACCTTCTTGCCGATCAACTTCTGGAAGTCATCGCCAACGACGACACCGACTTGGCGGCCATCAAAAATAACCTTGCCAAACTTGTCAACGACGGCATCAGGGAAGTCCTCGAAAGGAGTCGATTCGTTTTGAACGGCCTCAGGTAGGACCTCAACCTCGCCGATGATATTGCCGCGAGAGTCCCAGACCTTGCCGTTCTTGTCGGGAGACTTGCCAACGAGCTTCTTAATGTCGCCGCTGATGACTTTGCCGAGAGGGTTGCCCTTCTCGTCAACAACGTTGCCTGCCTTGTTGATATTTAAACCTTCAAGGATGGAAATGTTAGGAAGCTCGGGCTCGTCAGCAGCCTTGTCAGGCTCGTCAGCAGCCTTGGCGGCGTCGAGAGCATCAAGACGCTCGGCGGCCTCGGGGACTTCTTCCTTGATACGCTCGACAATGGTGCCTTCAGGAACCAGGTCGACCTTACCAAGCTGTGTTTCGTTATCTCCGAGGAGATTGCCATGCTCATCGATGCCCTTGATGTCTTTTCCGACCAAGTGGTCGAAGTCTTGGCCTTCGGCAAGCTTTCCGAGAACCTTACCCTTCTGGTCTGTGACTTGGCCATCTTCGGCAATGTTGAAGGGGCCCTGGAACATATCGATAACCTTGCCGGCCACTGAAGGGGCGAAGGATGGGATCTTGATTGGGGCGGCATCAGGAGTTGCCTCCTTAGCCTGCTCAAGCTTATCAAGAGCATCGAGGCGCTCAGCCGCCTCGGGTACTGCTTCCTTGATACGTTGGGCAATGGAGCCCTCCGGTGCGATGTCAACCTTGCCGATAATAGTATCGTTCTCCCCTAGAAGGTTGCCCTTCTCATCAATGCCGTGAACCTCCTTGCCGACCAAGTCCTGAATATCCGATCCTTCAGCGAGTTTGCCGATGACCTTTCCGTCCTGATCGGTCACCTTACCGCCGTCGGCAACTGTGAAGGGACCTTCAAACATGGCAACGACCTTCTTGGTTATTGAAGGGGATAGAGATGGAACACTAGGCAGCTTTTGGCCGGCGCCTTCTGCCATATCCTTCTGGTCGATGTCAGATGGAATTTTAGATGGAGCATCTCCTGATGGCACAGCTCCGTCGGCAGCTTTTTGAAGTTCACCACGAATTCCTTCATCCTGTTGGTCGGTATTTTTAGCGACTTCGGCCTGCTCGTCGACGTCACCAGTAACGCCCTCAGCCTGCTCACCGACATCATCAGCGACGTCTTCAGCCTTTTCGCCGGCATCGCCGGCAACATCTTCAGCCTGCTCACCAACGTCATCGGCCTTCTCGCCGACATCGCCGGTGGCATTCTCGGCAGTTTCGCCAGCGGCACCTGTGGCTCCCTCAACACCTTCGCCGGCAGTGTCCGTGGCACCTTTGACGTTGTCACCTACGGCACCAGTGGCGTCCTCGGTTCCGGTGGCTTCGCCGACGGTATCGGTGGCACCCTTGGCAGTATCACCAACAGCTCCAGTGACACCACTGGCGGCTTTACCAACGCCTCCGGCAACTGAACTTGCAGCTTGGCCTGCACCGCCAACAGCGCTTCCTAGGCCGCCGAATCTGCTACCTTTCTCAGTAGTATCTTTAGCAGACTTTGTTGTGTAGTTGAGTTCCGAGGCAACGTCCTCAAGAGGTTCAGCTTTTCCGACGACACCTCCATCGTTGTCTAAGATGTCACCCTCTTGCGTGACTACGAAGCCTGCGAATTTGGATGCTTCGCCGCTCGTCACCTTGCCGATCGGTGTTCCGTCGTCATCGATGACTTCACCTTTCTCGTTGATGCGCCCTGCTGCAGGAACCATCTCGCCCTCATTATCTTCGTTTGAGTTCGAGGCTTCGAAGTTCGATCCAGAGTCATCTGGCATGGATCGTGGAGCTTCTGGGTTTTGTGGGGTTTGTGGGGGGTTCTCTGTTGCTTGTCCTGCTTGTGATTGAGCTTTGCCTTGTGGGCTGGACAGGCCCTTGGCCGATTCTGCAATGCCCGACATTGCAGCTGGATGTATAATAGAGACTGGGTTTTCGTGTGTGGTAAAGGTTTGGGTATAAATTGGAGTTTTGATAGAAAAGGTATTAAGGTCTTGTTGCTTGGGTGGTGATTTGGTTGGTTTCTGTTGTTGGATAGACATTAAAGTTTAAGAACTGATGCGAGGATCATTCCATGCTTTTCATATATACAGAGATATAATGCTACTAAAAGCTGTGCCATTGAGATATTTCCAACTTACGTCACACGATAGGTAGCATAGCTTTTCACTGCGGAAAGCAGAGAGCTACCCCCGGCGTCAGGCCCTTTCACATTGAGCTCGACGTCATGTCCAGTACAAAAACGACTCCAAATCCGTGATCTAGAACGTCATTAGGATGAGAGACATGGAACCCATGCTGAGTACTATGTCAGATATCGCGTCAAGCCACGAATGAGGCTACTAACTGGCGAGAACATAGCGTCGATCTTCTGGAGTGGTGTCGTGGGTGTGCCACAAAAGCAACCTCAGATATTGAGACATTCTGCAGGGAAGCGGTCCACAGAGGGTGTGGCTCAAGCTAGAGCTCAGAGCATCCCCCTTTTCGACATGATTAATAAGAAAATGATGCTCTTCTCGACTTGGCAGGGCGTTCATTGGTCGGATGACTGAAGCAGGAAGGGCCGAAAACAAGAATTTAAGCCACACCATGTTTCACAGCTTCTGATCAGACACCAGAGGCGTGCATCGTGGATGTACGAGATCTCGATCACAGTGAAAATGAGGGATGTTTTACCTTCGGCTAGTATTGCAACGCATGGATGAACATGGATAATGGCTGTTGAAAGTTGGCAGTAGTTCGTGATCTTCATCAGCCACGCATGCCACTAGAGCCACAGCGATGCCACAGAACTACCCAATTCCGACTCGCGCGCCGTTGGATCGCCGGTGGTAGCGCGGCCATGGTGCTGCGGAGTGTGCCATGAGGGGCGAGTGGAGTGATCCTAGGCTCCAGCTAACATGAACGTTGTTGTGTCCTGCAATTTCTCATCAAAGACGGGTCAGCAATAAGGCTCTCTTCTAATGCGTGTCATACATGTAGAGGCTAGAGACACCCCGCTTCTGGGCACATTCTGGAATTACTCTTCAACCAACCCATGTGGCTGGAATCCAATGGAGGGGTAGTCCTTGTTGCATGCAAGGTCAACCGGTTTTTTTGTGGGCTATCAAGCCACCCGGGATCATCAGCCGAAAACGTCACTTTTGGACTGACGTATGGCGCAGTCGCTCTTCGTTTTTATCACATTCCAGACGGGTAGACGCGTCCAATGTCGTGCCTTTTTCAATTCTCATATTGCGAAGAGTACACTCAGAAGTCGCCACACAGCTATTGGGACGTGCCGTACGAAGGTTGTCTGGTCATCTCATCATTCAGAGTTCATTCCCGCGTCACTGTAAAGGCCGTGCACTTCTCTAGATGCTTAAAGAAACAGAATTCAATGATTCATTGCGATTCCGTCTCATAGAGGTAGACTATAGTGTACAATTTTCCAACCAGGATCCAAAAACTCCCAAGACATTAAAAATCTTCAATAATATTAAGTATGGCGAGTATCGTGATTGTGAAATGCAATTCCCGATTATTCTCCCACCTCTTCATCACTCCTGAGGCAGAGGCGAGCCGGTCGGAACTTGAATGATGATTTCTATACCATCAGCAGTGGACTTGACGTCTAACAATATATCCGATGGGCTACCACCAGGTAGTCACTCCTGAGGCTGTCGCGAAAAGGTCGTGGGGATTCGGATTGTGAGTTGTATGCCATCCGTAGTGGACTTGACGTCTAGGAAAATATCCGATGGACTGCCACCCGTGTGTGCGTTGACTTTAGGTTTTTGCTCTTCCTTGGGCTTCTCTTCCGCCTGTGGCGTAGTTGATTGCATGAATGGTGGAAGAGCCCCGTTGGCCCCTGGCTTCTGATGAAATTTGCCAATCACATTGCCGTTGGCATCTAGAATATTGCCTTCGTGGTCGACCTTCAGACCACCCAGCACCTCACTAGGTATTTCCGTTGGTTGGGGTGGGTTTACGAAATTCTCGGACACGTAACCGATAATCTCGCCTTCATCTCCGTATACTTCACCCGATTCTGATACCTTTTTGCCTATCATAGCCGGTAAGTCACCGGTCGCGTGCCCCAGTACCTTCCCAGATTCATCAACAACATTGCCGACATCGTCAACCGCATGGCCTGACAGGCCTTGCGCTAACCGCCCAAGGTCAACGGGCGGCGAGGAGCCGATCGGCGTGATTTTCGGGATCTTAGGTATCGGCGTGATGCTAGTTGAGGACAAATGCACCGACGGGTCCAAAACCTCCTCTGGCGGATCTTGAGAATCATCATCTGGTATGTCTGGCAAGTCGTTCACATTGGGGAGACCCTCTGTGCTTGGTAAATCGTTCACATCCCCAAGACCATTCGATGGTTTGTCTGGTTTCGGTGAATTGTCGACAACTTTTTGCGGGCGCTGAAACGGTACCTCGATGCGGCGTTCGATATGCGTTGGGCTGCCCATATTATCCACGTATCGTGTCCCATCGGGACCGACCGAAGGTGATTTAGCAGTGCTCTGACCACGGCTTCCCATGGAACTCTTGGTCAAGCTCGAAAATCCAGAAGTAGCTGAAGAGTGGGAAATGGATCGATCAGGGACACCACGAGCTTGGCCAGCCAGTTGAGCAGCAGATTTCGGGATTGTAGGTTGCGCAGTTCGAGATATTTTGGCAGCGTCTGGTTCGCCCATTTTGTTTGTTGCTACATTCGCTGGAAGCTTATCTTGTGCTTTTCTGAATGTCCCCTCGGCTGTCTTCGATATATCTGCCGGCTTGGGCTGCCTTAAATCGGGAATATCAGAAGCTCCCTTGATTGATTTGGTGCTCGAAGACGTTGCGGATTTAGTTGCTTGAGGGTTATCAAGCTTGTCAGTCGTATCCTTTGCAGCATCTGCAACTGCTCTCTTGGTTCTCTCGTTTGGCTCAGCCACAAGGTTTTCATCCGTAGGTAACTCGTCCATCGGATTTGGAGATGCGTTCTGCAACCTATCAGTCATTCTTCCGGCTGACTTTGTCGCTTGTGACGGCGCAGGAGCCTTATCACTTGTATCAGAAGGGCTTCTAGTTTGATCGCCAATCAAAGCTGTAACAAACTGGCTCATTTCAGGGTAGCCTTGTTCCTCAAAGTATTTCGCCAATTCAGCCGGCGAACGTAGCTTTTCGGTGGGAACGGGTGGAGCTTCGGGTATGCTCTCTATTGCATTTTTCAAAGATTCCTGAGGCTTATCCACAGAGATTTCGCTTGTACTCTTTTTTGGTGTGCTCTTGACTCTGAATAGTTTCTTCCTAGCGTTCGGCGATGCAGGAGCGTCTGCGGGTAGAGCTGCGCTCTGACTGAGATCGGGAGTAGGTGTTACTACTCCCTCGCGATCAATCAATCCGATAGGAGGTTCGCTGGCAGTGTCAGAGCCAGTTAAATCAGCCAATTTTCCCGAAGCGACAGCGGAAGAGTCTGTTAGAGGCGCAAGATTCGTGGTTTTGAAAATGTCGTCAGGGGACACTTTGCGCAGGGATTCGGTCGACTGCTCCACAGACGACACGGTCGAGCGCGCTGAGGACGGTGGCCTCGGGTAAGATTGCTGCGTCGCAGATGTGTTGGATAAGGTAGAAGACGTGGATTGATTGAGACGTCTGACAGGAGTGGTTTTCGTTTTGCTCGACGGCTTGAAGAGCTTCTTAGGGGTTTTAGGCGACAGGGTATCTGCCATGGTTGCTGCAACGGACCGAATGCGGTGTCGGTGGGTATTGATTAAGATCACTAGAGAGAGCACCAGAACAAAATCGTGAAGCAATCCGTATTCTTTGGTCGAGATGTTATTCATCAGAGTTTCTAGCCAAAAAGGTGGCGAAAAGAATCTACCACTCATTCATGTCTCAACTGTGGGCTGGTGCTTGTCTCAGAGTGCCACCGGGAGGAGACTCTGGGACATGACTGGGGGGAGCTGGTCTGTAATATAATAATTGCGTCATCACTCGTGGTAAGTGGAGGGGTTTGCCAGATCCAGCGCCACAAATCGCGATCCATAGCTCTCTAGGTGCCTGGAAGAGAGACGCATATCCTTGCAAGGCGACCTAGACCAGCTCCTCCATTGCGGCTCGGCTGCACCTGTCGTTCTTTACACAAGATGTAGATCGTTGCATTCCCATATCGAGAATCCCCTTGACTTGGCGATATCGATCATCTATGGATTTGCCCATGGTGATCAGAACAGGTCTTGGAGTTGAGAGTATAACTGGTGAAAGGAACGTGGACTGTACGTACATCGAAGTGCACTGTTAATCCGTATTATAGAGGAAGTCTTTCCCGTGAAATAGGGAGCTCTAGATGCGACGCTGTGAACGGCTATGATAAGTAATATTGATAGTCGTTGGTTGTCCGTGTTCAATTGCTCTCAACTGTTTAGACTTCTATTTTTGCCCCGAACAGAAAACTGGGAATGCCCTGGCAGATCTCCCAGGTTCGGATCGTCTTAACGGGCTAGTGGTACCAAAGCTGCTGTAAATGGTTTGGTGGTTCCAAGTCTGCTTCCACTTGCAAGCTACAGGGAACTTCCACTCCATTTCTTCAAGAGCTTCTCAGCAGCCAGTTCGGCTTCTTTTCTGGAGCATCATCTGGGATGACAGGTGGGAATATTTGAAGAATCGCTTTAATATCTACATAAAACTTGGTTTGAGGAAAGTAACATCCTCAGGTGCAAAATGGATGTGTCATAAAATAGCAGCTGCTAACCTCGGTGCACGAAATGACGTGGCTAGTTTAATGATGAGGCAGAGGGTTTCATATCTACTCAAGCTTTATCAAAACTGGTTCGATTATAGTGAATAGGTGAAAGAAAAATGATCTATCTCTGCTAATCCCTATGCGAATATGAACTCCCGATAGTCCTTACGCCATTGCCAGATGTAACGCCGTACAATTGATCAAGCAGAGTTCGACGATTGGGATGAGTATGGTGGTCATTGCCCGCCCTGTCAACACGGGCATCGCATCATCCCACCTAACTGTGAAGACTTATCTTTTAAAGGCGCAGAAACTCCTCCAAAAACCTCATTCGCTTCATCATCCGCTGTAAACTCGTTAGACATAAAAATGATTGAAGGGGGACCAAGAGTACGAAATTCATTGCACATACAAGAGCGAGAGAGTCAGATCACCATGTATCCTAGCTTTGAGAGTGACCTCGACCTCGAGGTTCAGTTCGAGGTATAGCTTGAACGACCCCGAGTCGTCCTTCTTTTGCGACTGCTGCATTTGCATTTGCTGTTGTTGGTACTGCTGCTGTTGCATCATCTGCATCTGTTGCTGCTGCTGCTTCTGTTGCTGCTGATTGTATTGTTGTGGTGCCTGTCGCGGCGCTCTTGGTGCGAGCTGTTTCTGCTGCGTGTTTTCCTTATCTGAATCTAAATATGCTGGTCGGTTGCCGCCACGACGTCGCGATCGCCGTCGTGAACCCTTCTCGGACTCGACTCGTGTCTGTGCTGACTTCTTTGGCTTTTCGGGTGCTGGTGATTCGAGTCGTTGTTGAGCAGGCTGGTCGGTCTCATCGCGTTTCTCTTCAGTGGCCTGGTCCTCGGCTGTATTCTTTGTGGATTGAGTCGGCTGCTCTGGTTCGTTCGTCTCTTCGCGATCTGATATATTTTGCTCGGGTGCTTGCTCGTTTTCGCTCACGTCCTCATAGTGTCGATTCTGCTCATCATCACTCGCCCGGTTACCCGCATCCTCTCTATCAGAAGACATGATGAATTACAATAGTAATATCGAGCTCTACGTCTAGAGATTGGAGCAATCCGGTTGGACGAGAGTGCAGATCTTGAGACTCGGTGCATTCGCTCCACTCGAGATCAACTTCAGTCCCGACCCTACATACATTACACGTGGGCCACCAGTAGTTTTATTGTCCTTCTACATGATCTGGGTTGTTCCCTTATCAGACTCTGTTTTTGGGATGCTGTGACGCCATACCCTAGCAGAGTTCCAAGCGGCGCGAGCTAGGCATCGAGATGGAGACATGGACATCCTGCATGAAACATTCAACCCTGCAGGTTCCACCCATCCCGCCCCCTCTGTTTACCCCAAGCTGTACTTTTATAGGGGTGGAGGCTATAATATGACCTCATCACATCTTTGAGACAAGCCCAGAAACTTGGCTATCTGCGCAGAAGTTGGCTGGAGTCCACGACTCACGACTCTACAACCACCACCATTCAGACTGTATCTTGTAACATTGCTGACACTGTGGGTGCATGCAAAAAGTGGCTGCTGGACCCTCCATCTATTTCGCGCATCCCTACTTTTTGACCTTACAGATTCTCCAGTCTCAGCCGGATTGCCGCAGGGTTCCGCGCCTTGTCCACACGGTGCCCGCACTCCCCATGGCTCTCGCAGCGCTAGGGTTGATGACGATCGGGGCCATTCCGACTGTGATAGGAGTCGCAGAGGCCATCGATGCACAGAAGAAACAAAACGCACAAGCAAAAGAGAGGATCAAATTCCACCTCACCGCTAAGTTTTCCCACGACGGTGTCTCTCCACCTCAAACTGCCTATGTGGTGTTTAAGGACAACAAGGTATGGCAACCAAGCAGGGAGCAAAAGGACACAAAAATACTGACTTCGCCAACAGCTCTACTTAGACCACCCGGCATGCCCCGTAGCGGGCTACCGCTTCAACGGTTTTTATTTCGGTTACCCGTGTCCGGAAGAGCACCAGGGGCTGGTCGCCCCCATAGCAGATGATCCACCCATGCTCAACTGGATCTACGCTGACAAGGACACGGGGTTACTACGTCATGGAGCGCGGAAGGATACAGTTGGCCACGTAATTGGTCCGTGGAGCTGGACTGAAGACGAAGAATATCTGATTCTGGAGGGAGAACAGTACTTTGTAGCAGTCGAGAACGACGATGGCACTTGGTGTGTGTACTACGATAAGGAAGGAGATATGGACGAGACGTTGGCGCCCCGAGATGTAGTCGAGATTGAGCTTCACAGAGAGTTACAGCTTGGTGTTTCTAGTCGAATGACAAGAGATTAGACCTCCTGCAATAATCTTCAGCCAAGCCTGATATCCATGCAAAATATGTGTGCCTAATGTGTACGGAGTAACATTTCAGTAGACCCTAATGACTAGCTACTTGAAGCATAATTCTCCGTGTAGATCTCAGCAACATGATGAGGGTGTGGGCAAAAGAACCCCTACCAGGGAGGTAATGACTAGTGCCACCCCAGCTGTACTAGTAAAATGCCCCATTTCAAGCTCTCGAACTTGGTAATCTGCTATGTATTTCTGCTTCATAGAATCATCTTGCGCCATCGGCGTGACGGAAATCAAGATTCGGTGCACGCCCCAGGATTGAACCCTGCCGTGCGCCGGCCAGACCCTCAGATCCTGGATCGCCAGATGACGTCTGACCTCATACGCCACACCACTCTCTTAAGTTTCCCAATACGCTCATTATTAGTCACCAAAAGGTTACCTCATTGCCAAATACAGGTTATCGGAGACAGAGAAGAAAAGGAAACAAAATCTAGCCACGCCCACTCTAATCCCCGGGACCCCTTATTCTTCCACAATACCTCAAGCGCCATCGTCGTCCTCTACTAGCGTCCTCCTTTACCACGATATATCCTTAGTTGCTTGACACCAAGACATCAGACAATTGATAGTACCGAGCCCAAAATGTCGTCTCCCAGCCCCAGCACTCAAAGCAAATCCCGCGGTCCCAGCCGCGGCGGCCGACGCTCCAGGCGCAACAGAAGCCAGGTTCCCGCACCACAGCCCACGGCCAGCTCAGATTTTGAGGAGACCAACGACGAGGAGTACGATCAAGCCCCCCAGCCACCGCGACGTCGTCGCCAGCAACAAACACAACAGCAGCAGCAACAGAAGCAAGGCGGCGGAGGTCCCTTGGGTGGTCTTACAGATGGCCTTCCCCTCGGCGGCGATAATGGACTTACAGACTCGCTCCCCGTTGGCAATATTGGCGAGACAGCCAACAACCTCGTCAACGGTGCCACGGGAGTTCTAGGCGGCGTCACTAATGGCGGCCCCCTCGGAGGTGTCCTCGGTGGTGGCGGCGGTGGTGATAGCGGCAAGAGCGATACGCTGAAGTTGCGGTTAGATCTCAATCTTGAGGTTGAGGTTACGCTTAAGGCGAGAATCCACGGTGATCTTACATTGGCTTTATTGTGAGTTGCCCCCCGGCATTATGTCTACCCCTGATTCGCTCCTATCTCGATCATCTTGATGGTTTCTTTTCAATGAGCTTGTCTGATTAGGAGCCCTCGTTTGTCTTTCGTTTTATTGTTTTGAGTCATGTATTCGTCTACTGAGCCATACGTATTCTGATGCTCTTCAAAGGGACGGTGTCTAAGCATGTTCATGCCTCCTTCTGTTTTGTCGCGTCTGTAGCGCTATATACCGTACACATACCATCTTGCGAGGTAAAGTCACCTCAGTCCCTTCGGGACTTGCACTCTTCACACCTTTACATTTCTTTGAAATTCGATTATCTAGACAACATCGATATCACTAACATGTTTAGGGGATAACAGAACCGGTTTATAAATATTCTTGCTCGTTGTGTTCTTCAACGTTTCTGTTGTTTTCGGATCGTGACTTATGTTGGCGTCCGGATGATGCCGAGGCCCTCGCTATATGGTTTTTTCTTCCATACCATCTTGAAAAGGAGGTTTGCTTGACAAGTTGATAAAGTGTAACTAAATAGAGTTATTTAATCCAAATATCTGTGTCAATAATACATCTCTTCGTGTGACCATGAAGTTATAGATCGTCTTTCTCCAATTTGATGATGATGGTAGAGGACATGAGTCTAGGGGATCAAGATGTCAACTTCGTGCCGCCACCTTGTCAGTGTCACGTACAAAAGAATGTACATGTGTAAGTATGTGTACTGTCCCTTTTGCCGAACTTAACAGGTATTATATGACCCTCGGGCTAGCTTACTACTTCGGCCTCATCTGAGTAAAACCGGCAGGCTCATATGGTCCCCACACATAGTCGGGCATGTCCATGAAGAATCAGCTGTCCAGGTCCGGCTAATATACATGATCATCTGCATCGTAAATCAAACGGACTCATTCCGAAAAATCTTTGAATATGGGGGTGCCCGTTCTCATGGTCGTATGATGAAACCTGGGCAGCGGCGGATCTGCCACGTACCTTTTCACATCCTATGAGCCTATTAAAGTAACCATGTCTTGACATTCTATAGTGTAAAGAATATTATTTGGCGCATAAGACGGTAGTTCCCTGTCTTAGCGTGGACACTGCCGTCTTAGCGTGATGGGTAAAATACAGCTTTGATTGCTATATATGGAACAAGTGAAGGCATTCCACTTATCCGTGATACCTTCGCCATAACAAGCCATGCGATAGATAGAGATAGGGCAGCATATACCGAAGGCATTGTATGAGTCAATGACGCCATTGGCGAGCTCCGGATTGCAGCTCCTCAGCTGAGTATCCAATGAAGCCGTGCTGTATGTCAGCCTCAATATCTGTATAAATAACCGGCAGTTGCAGCTCAGTATAGGCACGGGCATTTATTTTTATCCGAAGGCACTTGTGAGTCAAGAAGCAATCATGTGATTTCAAAGACTGATATTTTTCATATGAGGTACTAGCAAGATGAAATCAAGTTATCTGAGCTTAGAAAATAAGCAGGTTCAGGAGAGGCGGGTATGAAGGGCTCACGTACAAGGAGATAGGATCAAGCATAGAGAAGAACCTTGGAGAAAAAGAAAAAGAGAAAACAAAACAATGAATCTCCCCATTTTATGGTATATGAAAAGCTCGTGGTCGAAGCTAGATGTCAACAGCTCAACACCAAGTATTACTGGGCCGAAGATCGTGTAGAATCCGTGGGTGAAAAACAAGAATTTGTTATCTCAAGATACTATGCAATGGTACATGATAGTTGTTAAACATACTCATTACCCAGCTATAACCACATAGTGGTCAGATAAGATATGCCCGGATATTGGATCCGTAGCTCAGACTGGCTATCACCCTCGATGGAAAACATGGTACATTCCAAAACGTCCAGGAGTTGATCCTCCGGCAGCTTATAACCATGTACTGTCGATCTCGATATCTCAGAAGCTTCTTGTCAAGCATGTTGAATTGCAAACCGCGTAGATACATAATCACGCCCAAATCACCGGTAAGATTGTTATATTGTGGATGTGTTTCATTTACTCCTGATGCAGAATCTCATTAGACTCTTATCAGGAGAGTCATATCATATTCAGTCAACTAAGCAAAGCTGCATTTCCTTGGAATGCATCACTGCATACATTAGAATCTTACAATCACCAGGCCCATATGCCAGATTGGATATGAGATAGAATACGGAAAAGAACGTCGATGACCTTTTACAATTATCAGGAGCTCATTATCAGATTTCAGATGTGATCGCTAAGAGGAAGGCACGTCACTTCGTCTACTGGGCGAGAGTACACTTTGCAATAGAGTGCTAGCTTCTGCCATTGCGATTGTTTCTCAATCCGACTACTAGAAGCGCTGCAAGCCCGACTTTGTATACTCTGCCCGCAAATGTAAACAATCAGTGATCGGATCTCCCAAAAGTTTGCTCATTCCCAGTCTTTACTGTTTCCAAGCAGAAGTCACAGTTGCCCACCCAACAAATCCTCGCACCACATAAACCTCCGACATCCCTTATACTCAACCAATATTCGTCGGTCATTCCAAGCAACATAAACATAGAACAACATCAAAGCACCAGAGTCTTGTTCTTGCAATCAAAACCCTTAAGTATGCATATATCTTCAAAGACGGCGAGGTTCCAGCACGAAATATAAGACTGACGATGGAAAGCAGGGACGCCACCCTCTCAAGCTTACGATCGATACAAGGACTCGCGAGACCCGCGAGACTCGCTTGTCATTGAGATAAGCAGTGGATAATATTTGAGCCCGAAACTTCTATTCGAACCGAGAATCGCCTTCTACTAGAATACCAGATGTCAAATATCACACAAACTCCAGCAAACACCACGATGTCAACCTCAACAGACACCACCGCCCCAACCGCCCTAACCACAGTCACCGCCGCAAGAAGCGCAGGACAGGACAACGCCGTAGCAGTCTGGATCCTAAGCACTCTCTGCGCCATCGTTGTGCTCTGTTGGCTCAGTCTCTGGATCTTCTTCGTGTACCAATTCTTCATCAGAGGAAGTGGATGTGGATCGAGCCTTCGTTACTGCTTCCGCCCTAGCTGTGGAGGTTGTGGTTCTTGCGACTGCGATGTGAAGGGTGGTACTCATGGCGGCAAGGCTGGGCAGGGTGATAGTGATGGTGTCGAGATGGCTGAGCTGTGTCGACGACACGCTGAGGATCTAGCAGCAGCAGGAGGTGGATTCAAAGGAGAGATTGGCGGGGGACTGGAGGCTCTTGTCCGGGAGGGTAGTGCTGGGACGATCGTTAGTGTCGGTGAGGGCGAGATAGTGGAGGTTGATGATCATGACAAGAAGTTGAAGTGGTTGCTTCAGTTCTAGTTGTGGATGTTGGTCTAAAATTGTCTCCCTTTGGTGGGATGTTTTGAGAGCTCGGGCGTTGCAGAGATTGGCTCTCCTTCGCACTGACTTTGTCAACACGACAATGCATGCATGCACGAACGGCACGGATACTGCGTACGAACTTAGCCGCAATGTAGTGCGCTTCAGGTTGCTATCGACACTCTGAAAGATCTTGGAGGCCAGTCTGAAGATAGCGAGATTCCTCAGCATGGAAATGGATAAGAAGGTCATGACATGGCATAACACATGGCGTTTGGCGATACATATTAGGTCCGGCTGGTGCGAATCTGGGCTTTTCCATCCCTCTCTGTTCCTCTTGGCTTTCGGATTAGGCATTGAATGTTGACGAACATAAGGGTATCTATATTTCAGGTTGTTCTAATAGACAACGACTACGATGAATGATATGTGTGCGCTTTGGACTCATCGACGACTGAAAATGTGAAGATTGAGACTCGTATTGTACGTGTGTGACAGGTACAGCACAGGACTGTCGACCTTGATGATGGCCTTCTCAGCCCAGTGCAACCAGAGATAATCATGTAAAAGAACTTCCAGGTCTGTAATTTTAATAAGCTTTTATTGTGAAATAGTTATTAAATCCAACCGTCTTCAAATCCAACTATCATGTACCTAATCCATATACCTAAGGATCACCAAACATCCAATGCCATCATATATACCCGCTCAGCCATTCGCGATGCCTCCTTCCATCTCATATCATGCTTCCATAAAGAGTACACTTGCTCCCCAAAGCCCAGGTCCCAAAGCGCCATCACCCATCAGATTTATTCAACCGACCGCCACCGCCCTTCTAACTGCCTCGCCTCACCAATCATCTGAGCCCTTCCATGGGGGTCACTCACACTTCGAGCCTGCTCAAGAATCTCTCGCCTCTGAGGCATAGTCTCAGAATACACCATGCGCCTCCTCCCAGCCTCCGCAAGCAATCGTTGCAGATCCGGGGGCGACGCAGCCGCGCACTCGTTGAATAAGGTCCGCATTCGCTTACTATACATCTCGCAGCTGGCAGCGTCGGCGAATGGAGCGTTACGGAGTTCTACCATGGATGCGAGCGTGATGGTTCTCTTGGCGTTGTTGCTGTTGTTGGGGTGCGGATGTTGTTGGTAGTACCCGTGATGCCCGTGATGATGCCGCTTCCGCTCATCCTGGACGAAGTCGATGTAGCACTCGGGACAGATGGTACACTCGCGCCAGCCATACCAGCGTCTGAGGGGTGTGGGAACTTCACGAGGGCAAGTGGGCATACCGGCGTACGTCTGAGCGTAATTCGTGAGCAAGTGGGAGTCGTGGGTATAGTACATCGCTAACAAGCGAGGGACGTATTTCGGGAGACGTGGGTGCGCAAAATTAAAATGACACAGCAAAGCTACCTTGGATGATTCACCCTCGTCCTTCCTGCGTGTCCATAAATGGGCGATACCTAACGCCTCGACGACACCGGCATAGCAGGCGCCACATACGGCGAAGCCCGGTGGGTTGGAGGACAGCGTATACCATGTCCCACATACAATGCCTCCTTCGCCGCAGGGTTTCTCATGGTCGATTTTCGCTAGGGCCCGCCAAAAGGGGCCCCAATCCTTCTTCTCGTGTGCGTGAGTTAGTAAGACCCGGGTGTTGAAAACGCCCCGCGCACAACGGAGCTTGGTGTTTTGCGGCAACGTGTGCTGGAGATTCGCGCCCGCCTCCCATTTTGACTCTTCGCCTGAGCCGAGGACGTAGTCCTGGTAGCAGGCACCGCAGATGATGGTGGTGTTGTTGGGCGATCCCGTATTGGGAATGAACCATGATCTCTCGTGGACCAGTACTTGCTTCCGCTGGGGACAAGGCGGTGTTGCGAGGCGCGCCTTGGTGCCGGCTACGAAGGTAGTCCAGTCTCCAAGAGCACCTCTGAGTTGGTATTCTTGCTGGATGTTTGGTGTCGCCACGTCGCAAATCCAAGTTTCTTCTGGTCGTTGACGTTGTTTGGCGAGCGGAGTAAAGTCGTTGGCGAAAATATTTGCCATTATATAGTCCTCATAGCACGCCTCACATGATATAAAATTGGGAATCTCGTCATGTTTGCTTATATACCACTTGAGCCCCGTACCGTTATGCCCCTTTACGCCGTCAATCCCGCTACAATTGGGAATTCCTGACCGAAATTGCATCCAGTCTAATGTCTTTGCAAGCGATCCCGTTAAAAGAGCTTCTTTAAATAGGTAGTCTTTCATGCGAGGCTTGCTGAAGCAACAGACGCGCGGTTGACCATCTTTCAGAGTTGTATGATGGAAATGGTTTTGGAATTTAGTTGTGTAGATGTAATCCACGAAGCATCTTGAACATATCAGATAATTGGGTGCTTCAGGATGGTAATACCAATCAGTTGGGAAAGTCATGGGTATATCTATGCATGAGGTAACTGCTTTCGGTCCATGTTGTGTCGGAGAAGCCGGTGACGTTGGTCCTGTTTCTGGGAATGGTTTGGCAGCTACCGACAAAGAATTATCGCTTGACATTTCAAATATCGGTCCAGATGATGGTCGAGATATCGGTCGAGACGTCGAAAGTGGAACACCAAGTTTGTCTGTTGTCATAAGATGAGAGTTGGTAAGATCGTGTTCACTTAGAATACCCGGAGAACCCATCAATTCAACCGGGGCATTTTCATTAAGGCTGGTCACAGCTGGCACCTTGGGCGAAGCAGGTAGAGAAGAGTTGATGCTCAGCGCTTGAAATGGCGCCTCAAGCTCCTGAGGCTGTACTGGTGCAAATAGGGGTGGAGGAACTGTGTCGGTTACCCAAAAGAAGGGTTGTGCCTGTGGGTGTGTGCCCTGTGAAGTCGATGCTGGTCCGGTGGATGTTGGGGATAGCGGCGACATTGGCCTTGGTGATATGGGCGATACAGCCCTTGGTATCTCTGGAAAGTCGACATATTCCGTAGCCGGGGAGTCGTAAGGTAAATGGTGACCTGAGTATGGTGGCTCATTTGCAGTTGGCACATAACTAGGTAGTGTATTGCTATGATGTCTGCCCTGGTGTAGCTTTCCCGAGGAATTGTGATGTTTTACAGTATTCACATGACCAAGATGATGCTGCCGGGAGTATCGATCTTCAGGGTATGGACTAGATGACGCTGGACTATGGTTTTGTTGATTGGCCCCGGGAGGTGGGCTTGAGACGCCAAAACGGTGAGGCGGAAAGTTACCTGCCACTTGGTGATAGTGTGGCGGCGGCTGCTGGTGGACTGCCGGTGGAGGGGGTCCAGGAGGTGGCGGCGGAAGAGGGAAGCTGAGGTGAGCCTGACCGTTGGGACTAGGAGGCGGGTAGAAGGCCGAAGGCTGGTATGTAGGAGGGGTAGAAGTAGGGCTTATTCCATTCCCGATGTACTCGAGGCCCGGCGGTCTTGGCGGTATGGGCGGAGCAGAAGCACCAAGGGGAACTGACGAAGCACCCGAGTTTCTCGGAGGCAGAGCCGGAGGTGGAAGGGGCCGGGGGTATGTGGAGTGTCTCTTTTCCGGAGGAGGGGCATAGAAAGCCACCGGTGGCATAGGACTCCGAGGTGGAAGCGGAGGCGGATTGCCTGATCCGAAAGGGAACATGTTGGCTTGGCCCTTCCATACAAGATTGTTGATGAATACTAAGGCGTGCAAAATGAGATTAGGGAGGCTCAGCACAAACGACTACGAGACGGTCTCCGAGTTGGGCTCAGTTCAATTTTCAGCTGCCCCAGTTAAGATTCAGGTACATGTACGCTATCACTAGTGCACACACTCTAATAACTTCCAAACAAGAAAATGCCATCACTAGGGGATTAGAGGTTTATTTCAACGTGAAAAATAACAAAGTCCCTTTCAATCTTCTGGATAATCGAGAGTGTCGAATTGATATGGAATTTTGCACTCTTCACAGTTGTGTGAACACAGATCTCTCACCGTCTTATGTCAGCTCCAAACGCCTAAATCTCAACCTATTAGGTAAGCAATTGCTTGCAGAGCCATGTTGCATCATGTACATAGATACATAAGCATGTGTAACTGCTGTGAGTGAAGCTGTAGAATATTCAGGCAGGAAATCTAATGATACAATTCCAACCGACCAAAGAGTCCTGACCATCATCTTGATTTCATCATGGATTCACGGCCATGGTCACGGTCACGGTCACGGTACAACGCAAACGTAAACCCCGAATGATCACGTGTGTAATCATATCCGTGAGCTGCAGCACCGCCGGTGACAAATCCTAGATCAAGTGCTTTCTGGGGAGCAAAATATTGAGCCGTTTTACTGTTTATGACGCACGATGATCAAATATGAAGACAAAAACGAAAGAAAGAGTGAAGAAATCATAAGAGGATCCAAAGACGGGCGGAAGTTGATCTATGACCACCTACCTGTTCCTCCTACCAATTATATCTACGAAGGGTAACATTCGGCTCGGAGTTCCATGACGGAGAGAGATCGGTAGGGTTGGTTTATCAGCCCCGTATACCTTTGGATAGACACTCAGAGATGGAATTTGCTCGTTCCTCTATGCACCCCAACTCGAGATCGGCATGCGACATAGGAGATCAGCTGTCAGCTGGCATATTTGATTTTTGGCCGTGGATACAGGCAAGACAGGCAAGACAGGTGTTGGACGTGCAGTGCAGGGCGCATGCACTTTGGCAAACCTGTTACTGCATGATTGTCTTTGGTGACCGCCGAGGTGGATGACTGCCGAAAAAACCGGAGCCTCAAGGTCCCGAGAGGAGAAATACGGAGTGCAGTATCATCACCAACAATTATTAGCGTTGAGGCAGGTAGCATACCGCCAGCCGCCGGAACTTCGTGTTGGTGATGATGAAGGGCAAGTGCCGAGCACGTCAAATCGTCCAATCACAAGAACACTCTACTTCAATATAAGCGCTGCATCCTTCAGACTAACAAACATCTATTCAGCCCATCACTTGCGTAACTAAAATTCCTATTCTGCCAAACTATACAGAGCTTGTACGATGTGAAAGTTCAATTTCTTTGTATGAAGGCGAGAGGTCCTTGCAATCAAGCCGCATGACCGTGGTGGACCTGGGGTCACTCGATCACACCCACATCAACTGCCAAGCTGGTTCGTAGCACCTTATTAATTTTTACCATGTTGTGCAGGAGTATCTTCCACCCGGTATCACTAGCTGAAATACATGAAAATCACGGTGATTATTCTTGCAGAAGTCAAGTAGCTCAATATTCAGCCTATGAATGAGTGTATAGATCTCTTGACAGTCGTTAAGTCCTTTTCAAATGCCAAATCTGAACCCATATTTCCTAAGTTCAGAGTTCTAACACACCTAATGAAAAAGTACTTGTTATTCCCCGCCTTTGGGGATATCTTCCTGTTCTAGCATGCATACAAAACCCCCGCCGACGTGCTTGATGTCATGTATAGTCCTGATGGAGATGCATATGCGAGCCCGCCGCGTGAACTGCGGCAAACGAATCCTACCGTATTAGTGAGACTTTTAGCAACATACCTAGCTTTAATTAGCACATGCATGCCACTGCATGCCACCTCATTACTCGACTCAAATGCCCCAACGCCGCCACACACAACGCACAGTTGCTTTGCGGTCAAGGCGTAAAAAGTCATGAGTTGAGAGCCCTGTGTAATGCCCCCCTCTCTGCCGGTGAGAATTCTGATGGTGGCGCTTTTGCAATGGCAAGACAATGCGATAAGCATCAGCGACCCTTTATATGACAAGATATTGAATAAAAATATCATTTGCCATTGCATATCTTATAGTCAATAATACTAAGGCAAAAGACAAAATGAGTTAGTTTGAGACGAACTCAGCTTTTTGTTGTTTCCGTGGCTGAGATATCCGCTGACCTCGGCTGCTGTTTAAAACCCGGCTCTCAATGAACAGCTTGTCGTCCTTAGAAACTCGGACACTATTTTACAGTGAAGGTGAAAAAGCATGACAAACTTGAATTGCTGAAGAAGAATACAAAAGTGCTTAACTCGGCAGGTGACGAAAACTTAGCCCTTGTGTTGCCGACGAAACTTGATCAATGATGGATTTTTTATTCAAAGATTCAAGGTAGTCTAGTCTCTTGGCTGTGGCGCGTCACCGATGACCTACTATATGTCCTGAAAAAGGACGCAATTTTTAGGTTGCGGTAGGCGCCCTGACAAGTGAAAAAACCGCGTGGGAGCAGCTGTGCCGCGAAAAGGCCAATGAGGGTCAAAAGGCGGGGTGGCCTAGGAGAGAAAAGACCTTTCGAACGAGAAGGAAGCGCCACCTGCCATGCGTGTCTCCGACCTCTAGGCCAGTTGCCACCAACGTGTGAAAAAAGACGCGATGTAATCACCAGTGTCAAGTATCAAGCGAGCACTGTAATACAGCAATGGATACATCCCCCCAAATACAGCGCGTCAAAAGTGACGAAAGTGGTGAATGTTTGCAAACAGCATTTTTTGGAATACACATTCAAATCCGTCTCACATTTCATATATGAATTTTTCAAGTGCTCTCTGGCCTCGTTCAATTTGAGAGCAAAACTTTGACTCATGTACGACAGAAACTCAACAAGAGTCAGGCTCTCATAAGTCTGTTTTCGGAATGAATGCATCTCAATAGTGTAAATTACAACATCATGCATCATCTCTCACAATACCCTTGAAAATGGCTCTATTAGATCATTCTATGATAAATGGGATAGAGTCAAATAGCATCTCCAAGTGGATACGTATATAAGTGGCAATAGGTAAGAGGGCAAATGGCCACTGCTACGAACTGCCTAATGAACTGCCTGATGAACGATGAATAATAATGCGATGTATGGTACTCTTTCAATCACAAGTTCATCGTCTACGCAGGTACAGCCCCTCTCGCCTGCCTGAATTCCAAAAGAAAAAATGGAATCGGCGTTGATGTTAGAATGGTCCGTGTCATCTCCGATCCGGACACGGTTCAAGACAGCCAAACTGCTGCGGGACCCGACTGTGCCGTTTTCAATGGCTGACGCAGTGACGCTATCTAGCATTCCCACAGTCAATGAAGGCAGGCAACATACAGTGTACATTCCCTTTCCTGAGTGATGGGACACTCAGCGGGTCTCCTTCTTGTTCCCCATTTCTCATCCCTCACTGCCTGCACGCACTCACTTGGGTAATAATAAGGTTCACCTTCGCCCTCCGAATCCTCAGCCTTTCTCTCAGTAGTCCAACTGCCCAGCCCGCACTACTCCTACTCGAAAACTTACGAGACCGAGTTTGTTTTTTGTTTTGTTGTGCCATCTGCTGAACCCGAGTTGTTTGATAAAAGAAGAAGAAGAAAATTATATCGACAGAAGAAACGGAATACAGGCAAACGAACAGCCCGACCGCTCCACGTCGCTCATTATTCCCTGTTTCGTTCGCTCCCTTCCGATCATCTTCCTCCCCCTTTGCCTTGTGTATGGTGTGCGTGTGTCTGTTATATATCCCGGCTTCATTCTGACCCCCATTTCCCCTCTCTCCTCCGACATAACTTGAAGAAACAACACGCCTCAACTGCATAGACCTTGGGTCTCCCCTTTCCTCCCACACCCGATAGCCCTTCATCCGACTGTATATACATGCTTTCCTTAAAGTAGGGCAGCGACGCCGTGAAAAAAAGGGGACTCCAGCCGCCTCCGCCAGGATGGAATCCAGACGCCCTCGATCCAGCCAGACCACCGTCTCGGTCAACTTCGACGAGTCCGACTGTCTGTCTCCCAATCATCCAAGGATCAAGTTCGGCATGGCAGAGTGCATAGAAACCAAGACCATCACCACCACAACTACTACCAAGCGGTCCTACCCACCACTACTCGTCCGTGAATCAAGACCTCTACTCACCCTCGACGCCAAAGAATTCCCACTCGCCCGCAAACCCACGCCTCCCGAGCTTGCCAACTTCTCTTTTGTGCTCAACGACGATGGCTTTGTAGATTGGCCCATGACCGACACCGATGAAAATGTGTGTTTGCCTGCCCCTTGCCTTCCCCCTCTCTTCCCTTCCCCTTGTCTTACTGACCACCACGCCACATTCCAGACCCAGCAATCAACCAGCGACGAAATCAGCCATGAGACTAACCTGGATTCCTCCTTGGATACCTCATTTGCCGAGTCCTTTCGGACAACCTCACCGTCTCGCCATTTCCCGCCCCGCAAGGCACCCAAGGTGACATATGAACCCTCATCACCGATACGAAAGATGTCCGAGAAGAAGAGCTCAGGTCGTCTGTCTCTTCATTCGCAATCTCCCCACCCCTCACAATCTATGGGCGACAAACTCCGACGTGGTCTTTCTTCCCGCCTCTCTCGTCTCGAGAATGGCAAGGACAGGGAACACACCCTGACAACGGGTTCACTTGCGACACCCACAATCACATCAGACTCAGGCAGTCATGTTCGACCACCGCTGAAACTCCGCCGTTCCAACCTCGATTCCTTTGAAACTCCCCAGTCCGAAGCCAGTCAACAGCAATCATTCTTCGAAATCTCGAGTCCGACCGGTAGTGATTCCCACACAGCCTTCAGCGGCACTGTCGCCACTCCTCCGATCACCGATGCAGACATAGAAGCTGAAGCCTTCCCTGACCCGGATGAATCTCTTCAACAATCGATCCGAGCCTTCCATCACCCCCGTCCCATCAACACTGTAGTGGATCAAGATGCTAGTCTACCTAGTCCCCGACTATCACCAACCCTCCAAACAGCCCAACTCAGTACCCCCGACCATGAAGACGGAGACCTGGGAACCGAAGAAGAATCGACTGGTACTCTGACCGACGAGAGGCAACAGGTACTTTACGATGAGCCAGCTCACTCCACCATGGTCCCGGACTTCGACGAGTCCACGGCCGTTACGCGATACGATCCCACAAATCATGTCAATCTTATGGACAGCCGCTTGATCCTTGAGTCTTTCGATGCGATGCCGACCGAAATGAAATCAGCGTTGATGTATCAACTTCTCCGCCGTTGCTCGAGGAAGACACTCCATCTTGTGGCCGGCGTAGTGAATCCGGTATTGAAGTTTGACATACTTCAGTTCCTACCTCTCGAACTAACACTCAATGTGCTATCCTTTCTAGATCACCTGGATCTCTGTCGTGCTGCTCAGGTGTCGATTTATTGGCGTGGTGTCATTGACAGCAATGAGACAGGCTGGAAAGAACTTTTCGACCACGACGGCTTCAAGCTGGCTCCTGGCGAGTTGGAGAGAGCTATTCGAGAGGGCTGGGGTTGGCAGGATCCCGTCGGGCCTGAAGGTTCCGAGCGTGACCTCAGTCTCCAGACAAGACTGACTCTACCTGAGACCGAACTCCGCGCGACAACCAAGGCCGATCTCCCTCCTCAGAAACCCCGGTACTCGAAGCGCAAGAGAACTTTCAACAGTTTTAGCTCTGATCGTTCGAAGCGCCGGGCCAGCAACCACGAGAATGTCAAGGACGAGAGAACGTACACAGGTAGCACGGTTCACAAATCTGAAGGTCCAAACTCCGCAGCCAATGCCGCGGCTCTTGCAGTACCCGATCCACATATTGGAATACCACGACTGAGAAAGCTTCACTTATACAAGTCCCTTTACAGACGTCATTTCATGATTAGGAAGAGCTGGACAAGTGGCCAGGTTAAACCTGGCCATGTCGCCTTCGTGGCTCACCCTCGGCACGTTATTACTTGTTTGCAGTTTGATGATGACAAGATCATAACCGGCAGTGACGACATGCTCATCCATGTCTACGAAACAAAAACTGGCAAATTGCGGCGCAAGCTCGAGGGCCATGAGGGCGGCGTCTGGGCATTGCAGTACGAAGGCAACATTCTGGTGTCTGGTTCGACCGATCGCTCCGTCCGTGTGTGGGATATCGAGAAGGGTCTCTGCACCCAAGTTTTCTATGGCCATACCAGCACTGTGCGATGCCTTCAGATCCTCATGCCGACCAAAGTTGGTGTTGAGAATGGCGCGGACGTGATGATGCCTGCCAAGCCCTTGATCATCACTGGCTCGCGAGACAGTCAGCTACGTGTATGGCGTCTACCCGAAGCAGGATCCCGACGATATATCCAGACCGGCCCTCCAGCCAATGATGCCGACTGTCCTTACTTTATCCGAACCTTGCAGGGCCACAGCCACTCGGTACGTGCCATTGCCGCTCACGGAGATACTCTTGTCAGTGGCAGCTACGACAATACTGTACGAGTGTGGCGGATCAGCACTGGAGAAACTGTCCATGTCCTGCAAGGTCATTCGCAGAAGGTATACAGTGTTGTGCTAGATACCGAGCGAAACCGTTGCATTTCTGGTAGTATGGACAGCTTTGTGAAGATCTGGGATCTCAATACAGGCTCGTGCATCCACACGCTCGAGGGCCACAACCTTTTAGTTGGCTTGTTGGACCTTCGTGACCAACGTCTGGTATCAGCTGCCGCAGACAGCACTCTGCGCATCTGGGATCCAGAGAGCGGACGATGCCAATCTACCTTGACCGCCCACACCGGAGCTATTACCTGCTTCCAGCATGACGGCCGGAAAGTTATCAGTGGCAGTGATCGAAATCTGAAGATGTGGGACACGCGTACTGGCGATTGTCTCCAGGACTTGCTTACAGATCTTAGTGGGGTCTGGCAAGTCAGGTTTGACGAACGACGCTGTGTCGCCGCTGTCCAGAGGGAACAAATGACTTATGTCGAGGTGAGTGACTAGAAAATCAATCCACCCAACTTGTTTGCGCCGTCTAACAGTATATCTGCAGGTTCTTGACTTCGGCGCTGTTCGTGACGGCAAGAAACCCGAAGAACTCGGGACTCGCATTCTCCTCAACCCGACCGAGGTTCAACGCGTTATTGATGAGGAGCTTTGATGATACATATCCCTCACGCAATCTCCAGTCACACCAACGCCCAAAATTCCCAGACCCTTCAATACTACCAAATAATTCGGCAAGCAACGTTTTGTCCATAAAGGCTTCCCGTTCCCGATATAATCAACCACCTGCCGTCCGCGTACATATACCTCTAGTTTCTAGCGTCGATGTCACACTCTGTGAATCGCGAGCCATAGGACGATGGCCAAAAAAGAATGTCTATTTTCTGCAGTCGAGCTGGCTTTCTCGAGCCAAAAGCTTTTATGATAATGAGTACGGTGATAATGGTCTCCATGCACGAAGGCTTTTCGCTTACTATCGTGGGACGGCGAGGAAAACTGTCAGTTCTTTTTTTTTAATCTCTCCTCGTCTGGGGAGTTCACGACGAGGAATGTAGAGTTATCATACTCTTGCGCAACGTGTTTTAGCATCTGTCAGGCGAGCATAATGAAGGCGAAGAGCGGCGTACATGGAATTCACCTGCAAACAGCACAAAGAGCATTTGGCGGGGCGTCATTGATACATGTAGAAGTACGAAGGGATCTTATGGCCCGGGTCAAAAGCAACGGCCAATGTTAGCAAGGGCTGCTTCACTTAGGTCAGCGTCCATAGCAATAGACCTGCCCTAGTATGGTTCATAACTGGCTACCCGTAAATAACTTTCACTATCTCTGCTGTGTCTCATGTTGTCAGTCTGGTCTTGGGTTCGATTGCAGTACTCTGCCTGTGCTGGTAATGTAGGCATGATAGATATACCCACTGTGTACGAGTGATACTTTGATGGCCGTATTTGTCAGGAATGCTTTGCATTTGCCCAAATATGTGTCTAAGCTACCTAGGTTACCAACCGATTTTGATTCTGAGGATAGGTCTCAGGCTTACGGCGATTAGCCCAATTCAGTTGATACGTCTAGACAAGAGAATTTACTTTGTCCCCCATCCACGGAGAGCCTTTGGAAGGGTAAAAGAGGTTACATCCAGTAAAATGTTTGGGCCATGATTAGCAACTATGTTGTGATTGCTTATTGAGATGAAGTGCTGGAAATGCTTATCTAACTCAGACGAGGCAAGTAAGCAGCAAAATAAATAGCTGCGTCAAGAGATATTTCCTTTGAGTTACTGATATATGGGATATTGAGTTGCGGTGATAATAATATACAAGAATGTTTTCTATGAGATATGATGTTTCTGACTTGCGGAACGTGACATGTCAATCCCGCTAACCACCACATTTGATCCACCCCCCTTTACCCTTCTCCCTGTCTGTACGAACTTGTTAGAATACCTGTCTGCCTTGCCTGTCTTACTTGGAAGCAGGCTTAGGCGTAAACCGCGGCGGCCCCTCAGCCGAGATGAGCGCATCAACATCAAGCTCGGGATCGCCTTTCTTCATGGCAGCCCTATACGCCGGACGATCGGCGACGCGCTTCAAGTACGCTAAAATGCTAGGGTACTCGCTCAGGTCAACCGGGATGAAGCTCCGCAGGGTCGTGAGTGAGCAGACGCTGATGATGTCTGCTAAGGAGAGATTGGCGCCCGCTAGGTACGGGGATGAGGGGGAGGAGAGGCGCTCGTTGAGCGAGGTTAGGATTAGGCGGAATTTATTCTGGATGTTGGCTACTATGGGGCCAGGGGAAGAGTCGGAAGAAGAGTCGGGGGATAGTTGGGAGATCATTAGCAGCCGCATCATTCCTGGTGTTAGGGTGCCGTTGGCGAAGTCTGGAGGGATTGGAGGTGTTAGTTAGGTTACGGGGGTGTACTTCCGGGTTTTGGTAAGAAGTGAGATGAGTAAGGTAAAGTGAGATGGGATGAGACGTGATGTGATGTCAGTTGCTATGTCATAATTTATGGTTTGTGGCATTTCATAGGCATTCAGTTTCCCGTAGGATCAGGTCAGGACACCGACGCAACGAGGGTATATGATCCTAGAACTAGGTCTTCGCGATGGACTCGACGTTGGTCCAGCGTCATAAAACAGCAAAGCCCAGCAAAAAACTACCAAAACAGCCAAAAACAGCAAAAATAGATGCAAAAGCAAATCGAATTAGGTAAAAACTTACGAAACCAATAAAGATAGTCCGCATACCCCTCCTCCCCCGGCTTGACGACGAGTCTTCCCCCGCCGTGCACCTGGGCGATATACTCGGCGCAAGCGGCGGATTCGGCGAGCGTGAGTGAGCCGTCTTGGATCACGGGGGCCCCGCCGATTGGGTGCAGGGCTTTGAATTCTGGGGGCGCGAGGATGGGCGAGCGTGGATAGCGCTTGAGGTCGTAGGGGATGGAGAGTTCCTCACAGAGCCAGATGATGCGGTCGGATTGGGAGATTTCGAGGTGGTGGATTGTTAGGGGCATTGTGGTGTGATGGTGGGGTTGTCGCGTTGCTTTGCTTATGTTCTTGGTTTTCGCTTTGGCGCTGGTGTGTCTTGTTTGTTTGAAGACTTGTAATGAGTTGGAATTGTCTGCTATAGAGTATCTAAATCTTGTAGATGTGACAGGAAGGCTCTCTTTTATATTCAAGAACGGTCCTCGGCTTCTTCTTGTGATCGGATCATCCGTTGGAGGGGCTCTTGATATCCACTGATGCAATACACTAGAGGTTAGACAACATGAGCTAACCAGTCTGAAGAACTTCGCGAAGCTCGCGCCATTAAGCTAATCTTGAAATCATAGTAGTCAAGGGTAGTTGCTACATTGAAATGATATTATGACTCTTCCAAATCCTTGCTGGACTTATGAACATGGTGCTGAACAAAAGGGACAAGTAAGGAATGACTCAAGCTAGAGGGTTAGTAAGGCTTGGGACATTCTGCACGCCAGAACAACAAATGCCAAATCGGGTATGAGCATGACCCTGCTTTGTGCATTAAGTCCGCCATGCCGAAACCACCCGAACCACTGGATCCAACACTAGTACGGCTACTACTACGCTAACACCTCCATCCGGTATACGAAGTAGAAACCAACATCATCAGTTGCCTACACGGTTACTTTCGGGCCTCGAGTTATTCGCGGTTTTGTTTGATGCGAGACTTAATTTTCTCCCAATTCCTCGAGAAGTCTTTGTGATCATTGTTTCAATCTTCCAAGTTGACTGATCTCAATGAGGTAGACACCAGGTCTATAGCCGTTCAATGGCGACTACCGGTTTGCGTGAGGGCACGCACTCCCCAGGGTTATAATACCTGCTGGCAACCACAGTCCGAGCAAAGCAACATCATATCCATGAGGAGTGATGTCTTTCTGAACAAGCATTCATCAGCCATCCTGCTACCTTTTGATAACAGTGTTCCAATAAGCACAGTATTGATATAACCATTGAAGAATCCTTCCCCCCCTTTTCCTTCATTTCCTTCCCACTTCTATTTCGCGTTGTTCCGTGACGAACTTTCAGAGTACATTAATGCCCCATTTCTTCCTCTGTTCTGCAAGAAAAGTCGTTTCTTTTTCAGTCAGGACATGTTTTCCGGTTTCCATCATAGACTCGATGCTTTCATGCAGTTCTTTCACCGAATTGCAACACATGTGAGCGGAAAACTCCCGCTCGATACCTGTGACGTTGAATTCAAGCAGGCAACTAGCAACGTCCTCCACTGACACAGTTGCCATCCAAGTTTCCAAGCAGGCTCCAGTGGCCCATCCTCGTTTCTGTAGTTCTTTCGAATACGATCCAAATCGTGCATTGGAGCAGATCTCTTTGACAAGCTGAGATGAGTCCGGGTCTTTGCAAGGACTAGTGACGGATCTATGAAACTTCTCCCATGCATCTGTGAGGCTCTCAACGTAGCTTTGTCGAGCGTCTTCGACACGGCCTATTGAAAAATGTTAGAGGATGAATGGTTAATAGGGAGTGGTGCTTGGCAAACCTTTCAGGTTGTAATCACTGAGACATGAATTGAAGATGACTTGATCACCGTTCTTGTCAAACAATCCCAGGGCACCTTCGCTCCCAGTGCAGACCGTTCGAGCCAGACGGGACAACACCTTCTCGACAGCATCCTGTTGCCCGAACGCCCAAGCAAAGTAAATTCTCTTGTCATTTGCCTTTACATCATCCAGCTTTTGAAGTATTTCGCCCAAATACCGAGACTTGATTCCTTGTGCCTAGGGCTGAAAGAAGTCGTACATGTCCCAAGACTCCATGACAGTGAGAAAGGATCTCAGCTCAGAAGGGTTAGGATCATTGAGCGAAAGCCCCTGCCGTTCATGCTTTCCGTGTATTGCGGCGACGATTATTTTGAAGGCTTCCGGATCGTCAAGAGGGAGGTCGAGTTTGTTAGTGGTGGGTTGGGTTTCTCCATCCTCTCCTGAATACAGCATCGCTTCTAGCACCGGGGAAGCTCTAGCCATAGCACGAGAGCAAACATGAAATACAGAAGCTCGGCCGCGACCAATATATAGGGTGAGGTCACTGCGTTTTTCGAATGTAAATGTTTCCAGGACTTCAGACGAGTCCGTGTTCTCAGAAGGACTGCCCCGGCCGCGACTGCTTCGGTAGCGAGGGCCTCGGAAACGGTTTCCCCGAAAATTTTCGGTTGAAGAATGAGAATTCGACCAGCCAGTCCTCAATTTGGGATGGCTAATTAACATTTAGTTAACTAAATGGAAATTTGCTGTAGCGCTCAAGTCACAGGGAGCTAGCTTACTTACAGCATCCGACTCGTACGCCCCGATATGCTGGAAAGGTCCATGGTTACCAAGAGCCGCGAAAGTGACTGCGAGCCAATCGAGCGTTTGAAGAGAGCCAGAACAAATGATATATGTAGAAAGTCTGCTTTCAGCAGGCAGTTGTATCTGCTGTGATTGATGAAAATGGCGTCCAGAAGGTAGCTGGACACAAAGTGGATGTTGAGGGAGCGAGGAAGTGGCGGTTCATGTTTTTGTTTGTTTGGATAGTGTGTGAGGTTAGGTAAGAACGGAATTGTGTGCAGTATCCTCATCAGAATTTTTTTTGAAGTACCATAGGAAGCTTTGTTGATGCTGATGCCTAACAAGGAAACTTAAAATTCGCGTTGGGTGATGTTTGCTTTGAAATGCCTTCAAATTCTCCCCTTTTTCGAAAGGCAGTATTTGCGTTGTTAGGCACAACCTCATTGAAGTATAGGTCTCCCAATGGTGGTCATTTCATGGAGGAAAGGACAGTTTCCGCTCTTAACTTCTAGGTAGATAATATCACCTTTGCAAAGGTAGTGAATCTTTTCTACCTCTCCGTGAATAATGACTAGATAGATGGCATTTTGCCCGAAGCCAATAATGGGCTTGCCACATCGAAGTCGATAGGTTCTCTGACACTTGGAAACAAGAAAGTAGTTGTCCACATATGTCGTGCTATAAACTGGATGTCACCTAGCACACGGGCAGTAGTGTGGTGCGTAAATGAGGTTCTTTAAGTATATATAAAGAGTTTGAGCCTCCAATCTCGTAGATGGAAGGTACAGGATTCAATAGAATCGAGCCCTAGCTCCCATATGACTTGTTACTACTCTCACTTCGGGACCTTCCTGCTGTCCAGTTACCATCTCCCACTCTCAAACCCTCTCAAAACCAGCTAACAAAATAAATGTTGAAATTGCCTGGTTTGCATACAGATGAGCCTTGCAACTCAAGGAAGGAGCATTTTCTTTGCCTTTCAGGAAAAGACTGGGCTTGCTGCCATGTTGCATGTCGTGGTGTTGGCGTCCTCCCCTATCCTTCTTGGGCTGACTTTGAACCCTCTTCCACACGATAATGCCAACAATGCGCGCGCAACATATCCCGTCCCCTCGAACTAATCATTGACCGACACTGTTATACATCTGGAGTAGCCCCTGGGCACCACGCTGCCCCAACGCGTCCAAAGCGTCCAAAGATCCCAGCCCCATTATCTCCAACGTACGAATATCAAACCCTAAGTCTGCCTCCCACCACTCTCGGAGCTCGGTCGCGAGCAGAGAATCCAAGGCCAAGTCGACCAAGGGTAGTTTTTCGTGTTTAAATTTCCATTATCGGACTTCATCAGCAAGCTCAACCTCGAATGTCGCATGCACTCTGCTACGCAGCCGGCGGCAATCATGCAGAGCACGGGTATCTTCTTGATATCAGCGAATCCCAGGTCAATAGTTGCGTGAAGAAAAATTGTTTCATGACTGTATATCCTGCGAAAGTTATGCTCAACATGTGGATCGAAGATGACAAGCAGAAATGCAATCACGAAGACAAGCCCAAATATCGACAAATGGTGTTTGTTAGTAGCGCAGCTGCTTTTCTAGGATTACCTGGCTCAGTTCCACATATTCCTAATGAGCCTCTACATCTTTTCTAATCTATTTATTTGTGTTAACATAGACGTCTCTCTCCTTGCCCAACGTAGCTACCAAGACTGTTGTACGCGCCCTGGCTGGTGCACTGAGAATGGATTTTCTGCGATATTCATTGGCCGTCTTTACATACACGGTACGTTGTGCTTTTCCAGGACATTTTATATTACCCGGTTTCTACTTGGAACAAACCACGGAAACGGACGTGACAAAGCGTATGCAGGGCATAGACAAGCCCATCAAAGCACTCGAGGCCACTTGTCCTTCCTCAGAAGACATCGCAGCGCGGATCTTCGCCAACGTTGTATGAGGGCATTTTATCATCTGCCAAAAGTCTTGGGGAATTTCTTTACTCTTCGCAAACATAATCGGCCCTTCGGTCAAGAGGGGACTGGGAATTGTGGTTGCCCTGATGAGCTTGTTAGCAGGCTGGTTGGCATACCCTCTTGTGAGATGACGCTGGGATGCAATGGCTGTGAGGGATGGGCAAGAATGGAGAAAGACTTGGACTCTATAGATTTTGATTTAGTTGATGCTGTTCAACTCTGAAGCGTTGTGTCAAGCCATGTGATCCACGGGGACTTCATGACACATATTTTATATTACCGACCTCTTGCCAGTCCGGTAGGCTTAACGTAATTTTGTTTGCTACGAAATGCTAGGGACGTGTCACTGGTTTATGGCCCATTAGACTATTCCCCAATCCTTCCGTATGTATACGACTACCCTGGTACTGCTTCGTTGATTGACGAAAAGAGACTCGCGGATCCTACTGAGACAGGGACCTATGACTCGTGTCCATAGCTATGCTTCGACATTCCCCTTTCCGAGCCAAAGACTCTAAAGAGGCATGACGAGTGGAGAAAATTAGAAGCTGGGAGGGGAGGCCTTTGAGAATGATCTGGGTTGCCTTTCAATATAGCCCTCTTTGATTGGATACAATATCTTGAAGCAAGTAATAAGGTGTGCTAGAATAGTAGCAGAGCCTTCCCTTGTTGACTGGCACGCCCGATTTAGCAGCCTGGGGTTGCATGTGCCCTCTTTGCTCACCACTTAGGATTGCCTTTTCATAGGCGTATCTGTACATCCGCTTCACAACCCTGTCTAAAGTTGGCACAACCTACCCATAGAAAAAAACCCATAAGCCCATTGGGTCGATATGGGCTCTATAAGTTGTAGGTTTTAACCTATAGAACGTATTAGGCTATTAAATAGGTTTGTAGGTTTTAGGTTGTTATCTACAAATAATAATATAAGCCTATAAATTATTTTAGGAAAAATTTTTTTTTTCTAGAAAATAATTATTATATAGATTAGTACATATTTTTTGGTTGTTAAAAAAACCCGTAAGTATATATAATCTATAACTTAAAAGCCTATAAGTTTTTTTTTAAACTTATAGGTCGCTATGGGTTTTTATAAACGGGCCGGAAAAAACCCACCTATATAGCAACCTATCTATAGAAACCTACGGGTTTTTATAGGTACCTATGGGCACCCATAAGCCATCCTTAACCCTGTCCTCTAGTATATTCCAATGACAAACACCTATTGAGGGGCTGGGAACCTCGACACCGACCTCGCTCAACTCGTAGAGGTAGTCGTAAGCACTCTTCTTGACCGTCTGACCTCGTGAGGGTCCTGCTTTGTCGTCTTGAGCAACTGGTCTTGCCAGCGTCGCAACTCGGCATCTCTCCTTAGACTCGTCCATATCGTTCATTGCAGCGCCAAAGCGTTTGCTGTTGGATTTGGCCACTTCGCTGTTCATAGTAGTGCAGAATCCAATGAACGCGAGGGACAGCTCTTGGAGGATACGGAGTCCTGTGGCTTTTACCAGAGCTAATTCGGTTAGAAAAGCGTAGTATCAAAGCACAAAGGAGAAATAGACAACAAATAGCTCCATTGGGCTCCAAAGTTTTCGAGAAGACCGGCATCGGAGGCTTGTCACAGTTGGATAAGGCAACATCGTGTTCATCGACTGTTATATACACGGCCATGCAAGTGGCAGCCTCCGTGAGGAGACGCTTGTCTCCCAACTCCCAAGAAATCCACATCCACTGCTCTGAAAGAGCAATGTTGGGAACAATGAGGCTTCGGCAATGCATTGTATGCTCTCGCTCCAGAACACTCATCCATGAGGCCGCACAGGGTCGTAGAATATTAGTCATGCCATACTTGTCAGTCAGAACTGTCAGCTCATATAGCATTCCCGATTCGACGAGGTCCGGACCTGAAGGGATAAGCTCAAAGCGTGAGTGCAAAATGTTGAGAAGAATTAATATTGGCGAGGGGTAGTGATCGGGTAGTTCAACCGTCCAGTTGGAGGCAGCGATTGGGTCTGATGGTTTTGACTCAGAGAAGGGGCCGTAAAGAAGAAATCTCCCAGTAGCATGATACTCTAGTAAGACTTCGGGAGAACACTCGGAAAATCGACGGAATAGAGTGCCTGTGACCGGAAATTGGGTCATAAGGGTCCAGAGAGGTGTCTTCTAACGAGCTATCTTCTGACGAGCTGTCTTCTGGTGAGGTGCCCGTCTCATGAGCTGTCGTCCGTCGAGCTTTCATCCATCGAGCTCTCATCCGTCGAGTTCTCGTCTGTCGAGCCCCAAGCTGCTTATACTGACAACAGTAAACAGGTTAACAAAAAAAAAAAAAAATAGTGAATGTAAATAGATAGTCTAAGGACCAGCTATCTGACTGATTCAAAGCTAGGCAACTAAGCGCGCTCTCTCTCTATATAGATCTCTTTGTCAGTAGTGCCCTTAGATGCATGACTCTGAATGACCCCTATATCGAGTATCCTCCTGTAATCAGGCCAAAACATGACGCATAACGTGCAACAAACGTTCCTGACATCTAAACCAACTTGAAGGCCCTCTCAATGGGTCATAGCTGTGGCGTCACGTCTGGTATGTCAAAGTTGCCAGAGGTCATTGGCTATTGTTGCCATCGTCACTGTTCTCCGGATCTATATACCCATATCCACTACCTGGATTTCTGATAGTTCTACTTCAATAGATGCATTGCAAATTGTTCTACCATCACACTTGAGTTTGCGTGTCTTGTGAGACAACGAACCTCGAGCTGGTCTGGGTATTCTCTGTTAAGATCCGAACAGTGAATATTTTGCTTAGCTCAAACCAATTTTGCTAGAGATATCTATCAGTCCAATGAGCTCATAGCCCCGTTTTCGCTGCTTGTCTAGCTAGGTGTTCTGTATGAATGGGCCGGAGCTGCAATTGTACATCTTCGACAGATGCTTTCTCATGGAAAGAACTGTCAGAGAGGGCGTTGCATTGATGAACCAGACTATATGTCCTGATATTCTTCAAGTCGTTGGTGAACTGGACCACACTTTTCTCCACATTTGCGGGTTCTGGTAATGGCCATAGCCCGGCCTCAGCAAGTGACCTTATCAGATTCCCCAGGATGGAGGAATGACAGTCTGAAGTATCTTCATCACCCGAGTCGCAGTAACATTTGGCATAGGGCACAGAAGTCAGTCCCTGGAGAAGATCGTGATAGGGCTGTAAAAGGGCGGCGATTCTTTCGAGGCGTGTGGACTCCATGTAATCTTGAATGCAGTCAGCGTGGAAAATTGCGGTCTTGATGAATAAATTTTTTCAGTTACCTCTAAGTTCGAGTGGTTCAGGGCGAAATGCGAAGACATCTCCGAAAGGGGTTGGGATGTAGCCAAACATTCCTGGCTTCTTAGAGATTGTATGATTTACAATCACGGACCGAGCAGTTTTTTCGAATAGACCTTCATCACCCATTTCCCACGCAATCCAGAGAAGATGCCCATTATCCACCCTTGAAAATGGTGTAGGTGGTTTGGTAAATGAATCACGAGGGAGTTGCATCCAAGTAGAAATCCAAGGCCTCAATAGCCGGGAAAGGTCATATTTGTCGGTCAAGACTGCAAGATTAAAGAGATCCACGACGCGCTTGACACCAAAGTCTGGAGACGAGGGATAAAGACATTCGAAACGGCCATGAACGATATTGAGTATTGTGAACATGGCCATTGTGTCATCTGCGGGAAGCTCCACAGTCCATTTCGCGAGAGGATCTGAAGGTTTCGATTCGACGAATTTCCCGTAGAGAAGTGTCTTCCACACAGGGGAGGCCCTCGAAAGAGCTTTAGAGCACACAAGAAAGATGATGGGGAATGCGTGGTGATGGCCATGTTCAGAATCGCAGTCAAGGCTGAGGCTCTCTTTCGGAAGTTGTGATTCATCTGCATAACATTTTCCTGTGCCCACTTTCAAATGAAGGTCGCCGTCGGGGTCAATGACGTATAAACTGGGCTCTGGAGGCACATAAGTGCATTGTTTTCCTCCGAATAGAGAATTCGTACCCATCGTGATAAGTTCCGTGCGTTTGGCGGTAGATTGAGTTCGTTGACGCTGGTGAGGAGAAGGACGCAGGCTTATACGTCTTGAAGTCTGCCTGCGGTAGGTAGGGCACAAAGCTCTTCTGATGAGAACCTGCTAAAGTTGAGGTGCAGGGAAGATTCGTAAGCCAGATAAGATCCTAAAGATTTAAGCTTTGAAGTAAGGCACACTCGAAATGTGATATCTAGGTGTACGTGCGGAGGAGTATCAAAGGCTTCGGTTTCGCGACAGAAATGAGCATCCATCAACAGCGCGTCTATCTAGACTCCTCAAAATAGACTAGATCAAGCAAGTATAAATGGCCCTATTTTTAGGTACATCTTAATGGAGAAGAAACTCAATGGAGGCATATCTGAATCAGCTGTCCACAGCTGTTGACTAGCTGCATTGATTCCATTCCTCCCTAGTATAAAAGCTACTCTCGATCCTTTGGTTCCCTGCTGATTTTACGAGCTGAATTAACTGTCCTAAATTTGATTCGTCATATATTGAATTTGAACTGAAGAAATGAGAGTAATAGCCGACACGAAGCAGTCTATTTCACATCACAGACTAGAGATAGTGACCTCAAACTAATCCCGATTAATCTACCCCCATTAGTCTCGTTGCACTCAGGCCTTGCTCCGGTAAGTCTGAACAAGCAGATCCTGTTCCACGGAGACGCCCTCCCTCGGCTTGAACACTAGGTACGGCCTATCATGGCTAGGGTTGAACCCATAACGAGTCAGCATTCCTGCGGTCGTCCCCTCTACGCCGCGCCTCCAACCATTCCGAGTAATCCAGGTGCGCGCTCAAAGTCGAAGTACCGGAGCGTGTTTGCGACGATTATAGACATGTCTAAATAAGCAAAGGGCTTCCTAACGTAGTTCAGCGGGCCGATGGAAAAGCTGGCGAACGCCTCGTTTATCAGCTTCTTGGCACTACTAACTCCTTTTGCACCTTCTGTGGCGTCGAGCAAGCGCTTAGGCTTGAGTTCGAATGGCTCAAGGAAGATACTGGCATTGTGGCCGAGCGCGTACACGTCCACTCCGAAGGAAGTACCGCGGTGGGTGAGGTGTCCATCCCATGAACAGCGGCTCGGTTTCCGTCTCCTATTGGCGCCACAGATTGGCCGAGATAGGCGGCGTCGTGCGGAGGGGCCCGTCGATACACGCTCGTAAGTAAACACAGCCTACGAGTTGTGTGCAAACTGTGACATCCCCTGCCGTCCTTAATTGTAAATCGCACCTCAGCCGCGAGTCGCTCAGAGCACATCGGCTTGCGCGACAGGTAAGAAAAGATCAATGTCATACCCGTCGCTGCCCTGTTGCCCCCAGCGGCCAGAAATACCATCGCTGCCTTCCATATGGCACTCTCGCGCGTCTTAGCGTCTACATTTGAGAGGTTGTCGGCAAGAATGAGAACAAGTCTGTAATTGCATGTGTGTTAAGCGCCAGCCGTGTGCCAACCATCTTCTCAATTAGGCGCGTGAGCCGCTCGCGAGTCTCCCAAAGAAGTTAGTCGAAGACTTAATCGCTATGCGCTTTTTTGGAAGGTCGGGAAGTGCAGCGAGATGTTGCTCATAAAGAAATCAAGAGACAAGGCACGCGGGAAGAAGCGGTTCTCATCGCTAGTCTGCCTATCGAGGTCGTAGCCAACAAGCGTGAGCTTGCCTACCACGTCATTTGTGAGATGGCTCGTTTGTGTCGTCATGTCGACAGGTTGTCGGGACCGTGAAGACTCGGCGAACTGCCGCAGGCATACATTGGCGATTGGGAGTTAGGGCAAGCGTGAATGATAGTAACGCGCGGTCCGAAAAGGCGTGTGCCACACGACCTTGTGCTTGGAGCGGTGCGACTCTCGATCGACAGTATTGAAGACGCTATACACGCCGTTCCTAGTGAAAAGTCCGTACACTTTGGCCTTGGTGATGCGCTCATCATCCTGGTAGATAGCTTTCAGACAGTAGTTGCTGCATCAGTATCTTGGGAACTCACAGTTTGCGACTTAAGGTCATTCGCCTCTAAATGCCGTGCCGTGTTGAACAGTATCATGTTAGGTTCTAGTCGAATGACCGATCCCAAAGCCCCGATCCTTAGTATCAAAGAGCATACCAAAGCAGTTACCTACATGTACTCATAATTAAGCGATCAAAGGGGGCGGAAAGCACCCTGCTTTTGATGATTTTCGTACGCGACTAGGTGCAGCTGCTTGCGGGCAGCCATAAGGCTAACGTACACACAGGTTACTTTAGCTGGAAGAAGCCCCGGATACTTGCTTAGTAGATGCAGCAGGAGTCAGTAGGTCACGGAGGAAGGGATCTAATCGTGGTCCTGAGGAAGTCTGAGTCCCTGGTGAACAGGATATAGCTTCTTACAATTAGAGCAAGAGTGTATAAAACCATTGTTCCCAACATTATCTCACACGCAATAGAAGGGCCACAGGGTATTCTGGAATCCTTAGATCTGTTCGGCCAGAGAGCTGCTCAGGACCAGGTATGTCAGCAAGTAGGACCTGTGTAGGTATTCGAGAGCATCGGTGCGGTGATTCAAGGGATAAGAGGCATCCAATGGGCAAGGACACAGGGAGTCGCAGGTGGCGAACTGGCCGGCCAGATCATACGTTCTTTACATACCTACAACGTTGCGATACTGTTCCTTCACGCTAACCTTTTATCTGACAAGATCTCCCCTTACAGTAAAGTCGACTATACAGCGGCGATAATTTTATGCAGTGAAGGCCGTCGTTTGGATGCATTTCTCCTATACGAAGACCTTATTTAGCAGCAAAGAAGACACCCTTCTGGTGAGCGACAATTGAACCGAAACTGCAAGGGATGCGTATCGGCCGAGACAGGTGATCCCACACGCAAAAGAGCTGCACCGCCCGAGAGAAATCCTTAGGCGGAAGCTGCAGTAGCACCCATTGACATTGAAGCGCCATTTGCCGGGATAAAGGGAAAGAGGCATCTACAACGCCTACTTTGGGGACTGACTACCCATACCAGGTTTACTAGCGCGACGCGCGCATCCTAGTTCTCCTCAGTCGAACTGATTGTGCTAAGTCGAACTGGTCGCTGAAGAATTTCGAGGATGTAGGGATGGCAGAGGGTTTCATCATCGAATACAGTATAGACTTAGCCCATGCAGTGTTGGAGTTGATGTTTTCATTCAGCTCATGGCAGAGTGGGGTTAGCTTGAACCCATTGCCCCTCCACGACCAATGCCCCTCCACGACCAAAAAAAAGAGGGAACCTTTCACAAGAGCGATTGTCGCAGCTTCCCAGCTTCATTCATGTACACGAACGCAACAAAATGGCCTCCAAAGACCCTGCCGAAGGCTTTACAGCTATCACGAAATCCGCTATTTCCCTAACCACCCAATTTGAAAATCTCACCCACTCCATCGCACTCGACAAGGTCTCACCCAATCACGCGGATTCCACAGCATCCAATGTCGAAATCTCTGCTGATGTCGACCCTCTCGCCCTCGCCCACGATTCTGCGAGCCTCATCAAGGCACATACCACGAAGCTTTCGCTCCTTATAATCAACAAACCTTTCACGCCCTCCGCCATCGCCAAGGTCTTGCGCGAGCTCGTCGCGGGTCCCATACCAGGCATGGCCTCCGCGGTCCAAATATGTACCGCCATCAAATACACTGCAGTCGCGCGTGTTGAGCTCGCTTGGAGGTGTCATCGCGTTTTTAAAGAACTGAGGGCCTTCCTTGAGATCATCCCACAGAACGGCAAGGTTCTTCCCGCCCATCTCAAGAACGGCGTTAAGGGTGATAAGGGTAGTCTTGTCAGCACTGGTGTTGTTTGGGCTGCTTGCGACGATGTCATCCTGCTGAAAAAGATTGGCATTTCGGGATTGTTAATTAAAAAAGTTGAGGAGTACCGAGATACTCTACAGGATGTGCTCGACGAGCTGAAAGGATGGAGTTTGGAAACGGACGAAGATGATGAAGACGAAGACAAGGATGATCAAGATGACGATGTTCAAAATGTGACCGACAAGTTGAAAGATTCACATCTCTCGACCCAGGACATGATTGACGACCTCATGAGCTCGCAACACATCCCCCGCGACGATCCCGATAACATCCGCGAACGACTCGACCTTTGTCTGAAGCAATTACGTCTAACCACGCTCTTCTACTCAGCTTTGATCAAGCGACGGCTGAAATCTATGCCTCCATTAACTGCCAACGATGCGCATGACACAGCCGCGCGGGTAGACAAAACCTTCCCACTTTTGAAACAACTGACGAATGATTATGGAGAAGTCGCCCTAGCATTCTACGACTTAGACCCCGACGCTATCGACAAGACAATGGGAGCCTGCTACAAGCATGCCACAGAAGCGACAGGCCCAGTTCGACCCAAATGGGGCAAGCAAGACCCGTCTGACGACGAGTTCTCAGCATGGTGCCAAAAGTATACGTCAAGTCTCAAGGAATTCGAACCCAACAGCGTATGAAATATGGTAGATTCATCAATCATGCTGAGCTTAGATACATGTTTCTTGGCCAATAGCATCCAATCATTGCGACCACCTAGAACACGTCACATTGAATACTTTCGAAAGAACACAACCTTAAACCTGGATGGTAACCGCGTTGAAGTTGACATTGCCTGATGAAGGGCAAGCATCCTGGATTTCGGGACCGGTGGTGGATTGGCCGTTGAACGTAAGCGTCACAGCACCAGTCTGTCCCGAGAAGGAAGTCTGGAAGAAGTAGGCGTTACCAAGAGTGCTGGTGGCGCTGAGTGTTTGAGCAGAGCCACTGCCGATTTGGACTGTCACGGTCGGGTTCGCCGAGTTCGACAAAGCAATAACGGAAATAACGTCCTTAGTACCGTCGGCAGCAGATGCCGTGCCACCTTGGCCCCAGACAGTGCCTAAAAATATGATCAGCATTCGCGACATGCACTCATAAATCACAACTCGACTCACCGCCATCGCTGCACTGAGTGGCCGGAGTAGTTCGGTACCACGCCATAGCTCCCTCCGTTGGGACGGACACAGTCAAGTCGTCGGCCTGATAAGCGCTGATGAGGTAGGGTAGAGTGAATAGGAAGCCGCTGTGGTCGAATCCACTGACATATTCCGAGGCGCCCGACACGATCTGGGAATCGACAACGTTGTTGAGGTAGCTCGATTCGCCATAGTCGTTCCAGGTGATTAGCTCGATGTAGGTGGGGTTAATGGTGAAGACCTCGCTCCAGCGGTCGAACCAGAGGGAGTCACTAGAAGAGTACCAGTTCTTGTCATATTGCGGCAGATCTAAGACCATCCCATCTCCTGTCAATTCGTGATCACGTGAGACGCGTAGCTCAAGGACTTACCGGTGTAGAAGTAGGGGGAAACACCCATCATGTAGGCTTTGCCGCCGAGATCTTGGACATAGGCTACATCGTTGCCATCGTCCATAGTATACTCATTTGCGTTGGGCCAGGCTCCCCAGTTGACTACAAGGACTGTCAACAGCAATCCCTCGACATTGACATGAGAAAAAAGGGTGTGGGATGTCAAGCTTACAAGCACCATCAATATATTGGGAATCGGACTCAACTCCCGCGGCGCCCAAAGAAGACCAGTCGGGGATGAAAAAGATGCCACCGGTGGAGTCGCGAACGGCAGGCCAAATGCTAGCGCTAGATGGGCCCTCGAAGGTCGAAACCAAGGGAAGGTTATTGACCTCAGCCTGGGCGTCATACACCTTATAGGTGTTGATGTAGTCAACGATATCGTCCTGGTCCCAAGTGGACGCGCCCTGGTCGAACGACAAGAAGACGAGGAAGTCGTTGTCGGCAGCTGTGTTGTATGCGAGAGGAAGTTGCGTAGGGTTCCAGCTGTCGGCCGAACCGATGTCGAGCGCGAAACCGTTGATACCGGCCGCCTTAGCCCCTTGGATATCGGCTGTCCACTGGTCCTGGGACTGTCCGTCCGTCAAACCAACGATGTAGTGCGCCCAGACGGCCTTCGTGGGAGCCGCACCTCCTGCCAGCGCTGAGCCGACGAAGGCGAGGGAGACGAGGAGTTTCTGCATCGTGATTTTTCACTATGTAAGATGCGAGAAGCAAAACTATAAAAAAGAAGAGAGACTACGGCTGAATTACCGTGGAGGGGTAGTGAGTGGCAGTGGTGAAAGGCTGAAAACCATCGCTGGCGCCTGAGCATTATATAGCTCCCAGATAAAATTGAGCGCGGCCCTTGATCTGCAGATCTTTAGATGAGGATAGGTTTTGGCGGATACCAGCTAATACAGTCCTGAATAAGCTTATTGGAATACCTAGCAGGGACAATCTGTCTAGCATACCCCGTTTCAAGCCCGTTGTTTTAGTCACCTTGGTCCAAGAAGGAAAGTTGTATTCGAAGGACTTTGGATGACGTTTCACCCATGCAGGGTTGCATACTGGGCACACGTAACGCCCCCCTTGGGGGTGAGTGGACCTGGGGCCGAAAGCTCGTCCTTCCCCTTTTGTACAGCCAAGAGCCGTTCATTGGACTTCGTTTACGCCGGAGGATTGCGTCTTCTCGTGGCTGCTAGACTGGAATCCGGCATAGGGAAGTTTCCTAAATCGCGCTTAACCGGGTACTTACTATTATGCAATCAAGATGTACTATGAGCAGAGCATTCTTTCTCCCATGTTCATCACATGCCGAAGTTAAGATAAAATGTCGCGCATAGGAAATTGTGGGGTGCGGGACCTTTTTGGGGGAAAGTTGGAGGAATTATGCCGTTGTACGGAGTAGTCTAGGACATTTTGATAAAATTAGGGGACCATTCAATGGTGTTTCATAAATACCACGCCGCTCCAATACAACTGACACCTCAGCTTTCCCTTCTTAAAATAACCTCCAGCGTTGTAGCTATAGTCCTGCTTTGTAGTATGGAAGAAACGCTACAAAACGACGCTAACCTGCAGGCTCTTCACAGCAACGGGTGACGTTTATGCACACTTCCCATATCGTGAATCTGGTTTAGTTATATTTTTTATCATTTAAGACGAGCTCAAGTGGTGTTATAGATTCTCTAGCCAATCAAACGTACTGTTTCTACGTAATCAGTCCAATTACCATAGGTAGGTTGACGAGGATGCTCCGTCGAAATGAAATCATTGTACTCAAGAGCATTCGCCGTGATGTGCCCAAAGGATCTGCCATCCAACAGCGCTGCCCGGAACAATTGCAACGTCAGCGAACGGTGGCAAAAAGCCCTATTCATTCTCTCTCATTGTGCGTATTTCTGTCCTACCTACTTCTTTCTTCCTCGTTGGACTCATCTAAGCTAAGCTCAGCTCATCAATACGAGAGGTAGTATTCCAATCTGTCGCCTATTTAAAACCGAGCTACCAAATGTGCGGTCTACGGGAGTAGGCAATAGTGATATAACTTTGACGATGATCTCATTTCTACGTAGTTCTATGGCGCCATCGAGGGGAAGGAATTACCGATTGTCACAGTAGCAGTATACAACTGTGCGTCGTAATTGAACTAGTTCTTGGCAGTATACCGAATGCGCGGTGATATATATAGAAGTACCTTGTCCGATGTCGATCTCTACTCCCTTAAATCAACTGCATGCTTGTACACAGCTCCGGCGCGAGCAAATACGCCCGAATGTAACCACCAATTATGGGTCTTGGGGTCCTCTAGTCCTCGACAGCAGACACGACCCCACACAGCAAGACAACGTACAAAACGAAATACAGTATATGAAGAAAATCCGGGGTTTGTATATGCATGCCGACACAAAAGGCATCTGCCATGCTTTAGGCAGGCCGATTTTTTCTGTTTTCTTGCTGCCTTTTCATTGGCTCTTCTTCAGGTCAGGTCTCTCGTCAGCACTCGGCTTTTGTTGGATGACTGCCGGCATAAGAATATCATATCTAATTCTCGCCCAAACAGAACGATAGGTTGATTCCGGATTCAGGTACGGAATGTATTGACATTCATTTTGCTGCTTACCAAGTTATGTTTGTTTGTTGAACCTGACTGTATCAAGTCGCCGATCAGCCAATACTTTATTCATTTCAAATGAAGTAATTCCATGAACAAGCAGCTGAAACCCTAGTGTGCCCATCTTCGTGCTGTGAGGATAAGCCATTGAAGAATGCTATATCTGAAAGCATTGAGTAAGGTTATAGGTGTTTAGGTGTTGTGTTATGGCAGCAATACCTATACCCCGGTACCATATAAAGCACCCTTGTCCCCAGAACTTCCCTTTTTGGCCGAACTCCCTGTTTAAACCCGTCATCACATCCCAGCATTGATTTTGTTTCCTGCAAATCAGTGTCCGGTGGACTTCTCAGCCCTATCAGTACAACGGCCAAATGGTCATTTAGATTTCAAAACTTGGTATATAATAGTAATAACTTGCTTAATCAAACTTGAGGTCTGTCGCGCTGTTCCGATCATATCATACCACCATGCGGTGCTCATTTCCGAAAATCCCCTACTCCACCCCTGACCGCGACCTGGATCACCGGGTCAGTTGCCGTGTACCAAGTCTGGGCCCACCCTTCCCATTTCCGCCGACATGGTACCGTTGCTGGGCATGGCCACCCAGGCGTTGATGACGAATTGCATAAGGAATGTCAAAGTGGAATTGTACAACGAGTTATTGGGAAACTCAAAAATAGCATAGAACTGTCTAGGTAACCACTGCTTTGACGTGAATTCTATGAAACCTAACAGCTTTGCAAGTCCAGGATGCAGTGTTGTCCAATGCTCATGCACAGCAGGCTGACCGTTGATTGTTGCTGTAGCATACGAAATATACACACTATACACTGACGTAGGCAGTGATCAGAATGTCCACCAATTGAAAGGATCCAAAATATAGAGTTCTGCTCTGATCCCATTGACACCATCAATGCAAGGGACTTAACGCTAAAGTGGACTATGAGAATAACAGCGGGGCATTGGTGAGGTAAGACTGTAAGCAGTGAGAAAGGTGATCATCCGTGGCGGAGATAAAAGACTAGCAGAGCCTCATTTTGAAATACAAGGCAGTATATACTGATTCCCAAGCTTATTGATCCGCGCTAGAGATTTTTAGGAGATTATGACAGTCACATTACTGGTCAACTGATTTCGTCTCATGATGTCGACTTTTCCATGACAGGCTTGATAGATCACCCTCTCCGCATCGAGGCAAAAAGCGATAAGGACTGTCATCCCAACTCAACATGGCCGTTTGTCGATCTTTCCCTTGATTGAAAACGAGCAGAATCTGTACGACGACTACTAAAACAAACCCGGCTTCACACCGAGGAAGCATTCATCCTGGGTAATGATACGGGACATCCCTGAGAGTATTCCCAGCAAACGGAATTGCCATCCTCATCTCCTTTGACGTTGGATTGCCCGAAAATAGTAGTTTATAGTCTATTCACTGCTCAGCAATGAGCGGTGCAATTCCGGACGTTGGTCATGGAGTGGGTTGTATCACAAAGAACCGGAGTTGCTCTCGACTGCGATAAGAGGTGACTAATGTATTCTGTTTCGATAGGCAGTGTTGACTATTTCAACTGTGTTGTTCCGGCTTCGATATATACATGTTTCACTCACTATACGACCTAGTTGGAATATACAATATCTATGACTGAAACTCCAAAAATTAATGGAGTATAAGAAGAAAAGCAAAAATGACACGAATGAGTCGTACACTGTCATGAACAACTACTCAACTGATGGGAAGACCTCTTCCTCAACCCCTACCACAATAAGAAGGGACAGCGCCTAGGCCTTATCTAAAGGACAAAGGGTTCTGTCCCACGTACTGCGAGGTACGGATTGTCTGGAAATGGCGTTCAAGAGCCTGCATCGAATGCTCGTGAGCTGGTCGGTCGGTCGCGGGATTGATAGTCCAAAAGTCGAGAGAGTGTGCGAGAGTCGTATCTATTATGATCTTGCCGTTACTTTGAGGAGGTAAGACATACTGTTCTCCGGGAATAGGATGAACGCGAGGGTCGACTAGCCATGTGCCCCTTTTCATGGTCTTTTTGATTTCCAAAAGCGGGCTAACTGGTGGTATCGTTGGGTCCCATCTGAAAATCATCCATCGAAGGTCGGCTGCTGGTATGAAGTATACCATACGAGACTTATGAGCAAAGCTCAGCCGAATAACTATTTCTTCCATGACCATGTTAAAGCCGTGGGGTTTCGCAAGGAGCGGAGCTTTACACTCAATCCAAAGAATATCCCGATCGATACTTGTGAAGGGCTGTCCTCGCTGTACAACTTGTCTCTCTGATTTCAAAACGATCACATCTGGTACCTGGTCGCACTCATCTCCCGGTGGGCCCCGATATGCCTCGCGCGCAATGAGGAACTTGACATTCGAACCCGGGACCGACATTGTGGGGAAGTACAATATGCAAATCTGGAGCCAAGCATGCCAGATGATATCCTCTCTCTTGTAATCGCGAGGAAGATTCGCAATATTGCATATGTATGCGGCCGCCCCGGTGTTGATATCCCAGTACCTTGCGGTAGGAGGACTGCGACTGTTTAGCAATGCTACCTTGAATAGGGTAGAGATGGCTCACGGTATCTGGGCCATGGTTCTTGTGAGATGCTATCCACCCAATCGTAATCGGCAGATTGTTTTATGAATTTCGAGGTTCGGGAAAGAAGCTCTGCGTAGTATGGCTTTTAAGGGCTGTTCAACATTGATAGAAACAGAGTGACTACAATGGCTCAAGATACATCCACAACTCTGGTTTATTTTGCATGACCTCGGGGCCTCAAAGGATCTCAAGTATCACCAAAACCATCCAGGCATGCTTCTTATACCTGCGCGAAAGCACATCCAGGTGACCACTTCTCATGTCCCTGGAGGGTATATAGCGAGCGGCAATGCATTGTATGACTTGCATCATCTGATTGGCTACTTCTGTAAGGCCTAGTTCTGGCTTGTTGGCTACAAGCATTGCGCTCAGTTTCAAAATTGACATTTGACTAACTGACCAGTTTTAGTACGGCTACATGTCGACCGAACGCACATGGCCCCTCTCTTATGGATAATTCGAGTGAATGAATCGCGGTAACTAAAAGTAGTACCAAAAGTGCAGCTAACAGTCCATTCTGCTGTCTCATTATGTGCGCGCAAGTCATGTTGACCAAGAAGGTGACAGTTTTGCGTTGTTGGTGATGGGGTGTTTTGCGGCGGAGCTCGTGCTTGTTCGACTGGCGCTTAGTGACCAGGAGGACAGACTACGGCTTGGGCTGCCGAAGCCGACCGACCTGTTACTCCTTTATATCTTCTGTTGGCCTATACCTCGACTCTGCTTGAGAAATCCTCGCTTGCATATAACTAGCCTATGGGTATAGCGAGATGTGATGTGCTCATAAAGCGTCCGGAGGAACCAGATAAAAGAAAACTTTTTGAATTGCAATCACAAAAATCGTTATTCCTTTATTCGACTACTCGTCTCACCGCAGCTTATCACCTGAAAGATCAACTTACATTTAACAAGTTCGAAGGTGACCATGTTTTGGTCTGGTAAGTCTTCTCCTTCTATAGAAAGGTTCTAGCGTTCCGAGGAAAGTTGCATTTCTGATCAGTCCATGTCACACGCAGAGAAATCCAAAGACAGTCAGGCGTTGACCGCACAAAAGCCGCAACACAACATCGAAAAAAAGCATTACGGACAGGCTACAACCACAAAGTACCAGGCACCATCCAGCGGATATGTCTCGTCTCGCCCAGCCACCTCTCATTCACATGACGCCTCGAGACCACGGATTGCGGCTTCCAGCACGGGTATCCGGCGGGTGCAGGCGGGAATCTATCCACCCCCTGTACAAATTATGAGCTGGGCTGAAATAAAGAAAACCAACCCCAAACTGTATGCGGCTGTGATGAAGAGTTCTGCAATGACGCAGAGATTGAGTGCTGGTCATGGTGGAGGACAGAACTATCCCCGACAGGCACCTCGCAGGTCCGATGGTCGCCGCTACTGAATGTGCCCACCCCCAGCTATAAACTTCATATCAGTCTCCTGAACAGTCATTAGAAATTGATTACATACTATATTTGAATAGCTTATCAGTGTAGACTGTGTTGTTGTATATGATTGTGGTATTAGTGACTCTTTTCATTATTTCAATTAATGCAGTTTTTATTTCTGATTGAAGTCTAGCTTGACCATTGGTGACCGTGAATACACCGCCACAGGCCTAACCAGGCACAATATGCGCTAACACCATTCTTCGGGCCACTCGGGTGGGGCCTGTTGTTGCATTTCCATCCGACTGCCTGGGACAGCGCCAACAACAAGAACCAACAGTCGCCTCATTAGTAGTGGACTGGTTGGCATTTGTTTCGCACTTACTTCACAAAATTCGAGGGCGCTTGGGTAGAGCTATTAGATGCTCCGCTGTTTCATCAAGCGCCCGCTATCTAAGGCGTCTGCCTGGCAAGTGAACAAGTGGTAGCTTGGACTATCCTACCGATTCAGACCCCTCACTCTTTCCAGCTCCTTCTTATACTCTACGACCGTGTCTTTCATGCTCAGTATTAAGACTTGCCTATACTCTATCATAACGGTCCCCAAAAACCAACCATGCCAGTCATCACACTTCTTCGTGGCTTCAAGGTGCATGTCGGCGTTCTCGATCGTTTCTTGGAGAACCATGGCTTTGATGAGACGTTTGGCATAGCGCCTGTGTATCCGAAATACGATACGATTGCCACTTTCCTCAGCACTCTGATGGGAGCTGAAGGGAGTGATAAAGGAGCGCGCCTGATCATACCTGCACGCGAAAGCTTCGACCAAGCAACATACGGCTACATTGCTTATTGCTGGGTCCACACCTTTGCGCAACGAGAAATCAATATGGCAGAAGAGCTTTCAGAATCTGCCCCACCTGGCTTTGAAAAACTGCGAGATGAGATTCTCAAATTCGACACGCGGGAGAAATTCGAAGAGAAGAACAACGAGTCGGGCAAGACTGGACTATTCCAAGTCTTTACTTACAACCGAAGTTGGAAGCCGAAGAGTGGTCTTCAAATTCGAGAGGTACTTTCCTACCCCAGAATTACTAAGATTCTCCGTCTCTAAAATGTTATACTCTATTATGGTATACTGACACGCGCCGCATTTCTCAGGGTCGTTCTTCTTGTGACCAGTGTGATCAAGTCTTTGATAGCTTTGTTGAGCGTCAAGAACACCGACAAGAGGTTCATGAATCGAGAGAGGGAGCGGCACCTGTGCCTGATTGTTGAGAACTGGGACTCTATGTCAGTCGTTATTAGAATCACTAGAGCTTATTTGCATGATTTCACAGCAAATCCTGCCTTGTTATGCCTCAATCAATGTACCTAAAGAATTTATAAAACTTCAATACTGCAAAAGTCCTCACGACATGGTTGTTAGCCATTGAAACCATGGACAAGTTCCTTGACTCTTGTCCATTTTCTCTCACAGGGGTGCATGCTACTTTGTTTGTGCTCTATGGGTATGTGACTTGCTTTCTATCACATCCTTGTCATAATATGCGGAAGATGCTAGCTCTATGAGTCATCTGGGGTCGTCTATTTGAGGGTACTATTGACAAAGATCTCTCTACTGATGTATAAATAGTGTCCATTTCCCCGTATTTAGGTCAGACTGATAGTTAATTTTCTACCTCTTTTCCTTCCTCACTGATTGTTCTGGGGACGTAAATAGCGGTGGGGTGCAACTTGTTGTACTTTCTTTAACGTCATCTCGAAGATTAGACCTATTATGTAACTTGCACGAATGTACGATACATTTTGTGTGAATGATTACTTTGTCTGCATGACTTTGAACAATGGGCGAAAAAGAAGTAAATAGGAGAAGATAGGACCGTAATGAGTGAGTGAAGTAGAAGTTGCAAATACAATAGTTTGCTGTGTTTTGAACCATTGATCACAATTACCATTGCCCTTGTTCCTTGCGGCGCGTCTCAACATATATTTTGACCGTTCCTCGGCGACGCACTACCATCCATCTCACTTTCTATAACCTCTCACATCATTTCTGATCACCACCTTTCATTCGCCGTCATCTTTCCTACACGCATCACATCACCCTATACTATCAGACATTTCATCACCATCAATAATTATTTCTGGACTTCGAGACCATCTCTTCAGACTTTGGACTCGAAAAACAGCCGGCTCATTCCCTCGCAGAAGAGGCTGCGAACCGTACTGGCTCCGCAAACATGTTGACCATGGCCCACCCTCCCAACCATCACATTGATGCTCAGTCAAGCAACCTCGGTAACAATGCCATCTCCGATTCCTCGCCGCACTTCTCGCTCCTCGAGAAGCTACCCGACGAAATTCTCCTCAAGATCTTCAAACACTTCCACCACGCGACTACCCTACAGGGCTCCCACGAATACGACCCCAAAGCCGAGCACATCGAAACCATCATGAGTGCTCGACTAGTATGCCGCAGATTGTGTGCGATAGCCTCGCATTTCCTTCTTGATTTCGTCCACGTCGAGCCCACCGAGGCATCTATTCGCCGCCTGGAGTGCATCTCCGAGCACGAAGCAGTCCGAAAAGAGATCCGAGGTGCCCACATCTCTTTTGCCATGTACCATCCAGACTTGGCAAACAGTTTGGATTTATTTGTCGAAGGCTTGCGAGAACAATTCATGGATGAAGAGTTGGGCGAACCTTTCTACTATTATGGCGATGAGTTTTTCAGCCCACTCGTGAATCATCCTCAACACAAGTTCCTCGGTTCTGAAGAGGAGTATCAGGTGCTAGAAGCCAAAGGATATGCCATCAGCCATGCTTGGTTGCACGGCTTCTTGATGGCAAGATCCAATGGTTGGAAAATAAAAAAATATCTTCTAGATGCTCATCAGGAGTACAAACGTCGATTCAACAAACAGAAACACTTGATGAAGAACAACTCCTTCACAACCCGCATCGCCTGGGCTTTATCCAAGATGCCAAGGATGAAATATCTCATGGTCAATGATAAGCCTATCATGAACCACTTCCTCGGTAAACAGGATATCTGGCAAGCTCTCCAACTTGGCAAGCCGTCGATGATTGCTCAAAGATATATCAGACCCATAAACAGTCATATAAGCGCGAAGGGATGGGGTCACAAGGTGTCCGTTCTCTTTCCCATCGAGGCCACGCTCCATCTCCTGGCAGTCTTGCCTCAAATCGGTGTCCATATCCAAGACCTAAGATGCCGGCTGCCAATTGACTCAATCAAAGCCTGCCATATAAATTGCTTTCCCTACTATGCGGGCCTACGACTTATGGGTGTGCGACTCAGCCACGCGGATGTGTCAATTCCATACCGCGGAAGCTATTTAGACGGCGGAGATATGACAGACATACCGCAATGGACGGAAAAACTTCTCGTCGCTTTGCTAGGCGCTTCGCCACTTGAGTATCTACGCCTGAGCTCTAAGAATATGAGCGCCGAAAATGGGATCTCCCCTCTGAGCACATCCGTCACAACTTCGGTACTGGGTGCTCACCGGCAAGGAAACCTCCGCACTCTTGTGCTGGAAGACACTACCATTGCCGCCAACACTCTTCAGATGCTCATGGCGCCTTACAAGGAGACTGATGAGAACGCGAACCGACCTAAGCTGACTATTACCCTGAGTGGAGTAGGATTGGCGGATTGGGGTCCCTGGGAGCAGGCCTTGGATTTGCTTCGTGGCGGCGTTGACAACGCCTCGACTATCAGGTTCCCTTGGGGAAACATGAATGACTTGTGGAGTCCACAAGTACATCACATCTTCAGCTATTGGCTCCATGACGGCACGTCAGAAGCTGAGCGGTATATTCACGGAGAGGATATTCCAAATCCTTTCAATGGGAAGATACCAGGTGTTTATTGAAAAGACGCCTGGCCGGACTAAGTCCATGTTGAGGGGCTCATTGCGAGAACAAGAGACAGACAACAGGAGTTAAAACAAAAACGAAAATATAAGGGACGAGTCTCAACGTAGTCCACGGTCGAAACATGAACGTGGCCATTGTCAGATAATACTTGCGGGCTGGGAAAAGGTTCAAGGTAAAGGCGACGATCACAAAACAGTTCTGTAGATTAATATACTGTGTATGAAAAGTGCTTCTTTCTGCCTAACGTACACGCAGATAGAACGATAAGAAATGGTGCGACAAGCATATACAAGTGGGAAAGCTAGAAACAACGGCAGCAGAGGCTTGGCCAAATCATGCTATGGGGTTTGTTGCATTTCACAAGGTGTCGGCGCGTTACAATCTTGCCAACTTCGGCTTGGGTGAACTCTTACGAGAGAATTAGCCAAGCTATTGTGACAGCAGCCTCGCCGGAGTCTCTCATTTCATTTTTTTGGAGCCTTTTTTATAATAATGCTTTTGATCTGCAAGCCAGAGTGGAGAAGGTAGAGGATCTCTATCATACCTACGCACGCCTCGCCGCTTGCCTTTGATGGCATGATCGCTCAGTTCTTTCGGGCACTTTATCGTAACATATGATAACCTTGGGTCGATGCTAATAAGTAGAATGGGGGTATAAAAAACGTCAATATCGCCGGATGCATTAATATTTAGTGACGCCATGTGCGTTTAAAATGACAAAACAGGCATGATATGGAGATTAATACTTGGAAGGGGAGCTGTCTACTAACTCATTTCTATCACTTATGTGGTAATTGCTATTATTCTATGATTCTATGAGAGTAAATGCTTCTAATCAAGCACTTGAGGCAGACAAGAAGCTCGCCATTGCTCATCATTACTGCAACTTTGGAGGTCTATGGCCAACGCCCAAGAAACGAAAAATACTCTTGATTGCCTCCTCATCTCCCTCAACCGTGCCTCCGAGCTCTTCCGGAACCCAACCCTCCGTGAAGCCGCCCCCGAAATCGATCAACCAAGCCACATCATCATCATCATCATCATCATCAATAATATTACCTGTCTTCCTGTCGCCCCATATGACGCCAATATCATGTAGCTGATGCACTGTCTCCGGAATTTGCTTGCCCATATCTGTCTTTTCTTCTCAGGCGCTGAGGTAACGCTGATGTTCCTCAGAGGGAGTCCTAACACCCACTCACGCAGAAACCCAATGATAACACTTGCTTCCGGATGCTTGATATAGCCTAACAGAGTCGGAACGCGCATTGGAACATGTCCGCTTGTATGAGCCTTTCGTATCTTGTGCATGCTCTCCAATTCTTGCTCCAAGTTCGAGTAACGCAATCCTTAGCTCCGCGCCTTGCAGAGCATCTCCTTCTCGTCGACTAGAACGCGGCTGACCAGATCTCCTGCGTCTTGCACAAAAATCTCCACGACGGTGATTTTCTGAGATGAATATCGAGGGAACTGTTGTCCATCTCCAAGTCGCCCTCGGGCTCTTGATCGAAAGTTGGTTCAATACGCGATATGACTCGCTGGATCAATTGGAGCTATATTTGGGGTAATTCCCAGAGTTTGAAGACGAAAGGTGAGTGCTGGAGGATACAGCAGGGTGTGCAGATCTTGCGTATCCGGTCGGGTGACGGTTTCAATTACTGGGGCCACTTCTTCGAAGGCGGATTTCCCTATGTCAAGAACAGACTCTAGGACTTCATCGATGATCTCTTCGTATACTGCGGCGTCAGAACGTACGGCTTCGCCAAGACACTGTATAATGGAGTCCTCGATGCAGGCGTGAAGTTGGCCGGAGTTGACATCGCCTTGAGGTGGCCCAGTACTGGGATAGAATGTTAAGGCGATTATTTGACCATCAAGTCTGAAAATAATATTGGCGCCGTCGCCACCACCAGCATTGCATTCGTACATAGCGACCTCGTTCGTGGCGTCCATTTGATCCAGTCGGCGAGCGCTGGAAAATTGATGGGCACACGTCTAAATAGAATGTGCTTGCCGTAATGAAAGCTCGGATGGATGTGCGATGAGTGAAGTCTAAGAGGAAATTTCGCTTGGAACAGTCTTATCATTCCACGAAAGGGGCTGGCCTCACTTGGTTGCCTCAGACGCAGAGCTCATTTGTTGATGGAGATGTCCGTCAAAATAGAAATATATAGACGCGGAGCTTCAAGTGGGTCTGCAACTAATTTACTCTGTAGTGCCTGGTTGTTCCGATAGCCTATTCCAGAGCTCATAACCAACAGTGAATCTACCAGAATCCACGGTCATTCCCAGTTAGTTCTCCTTTTTACTCAACATGCGGTTAAAGTACATCGCTCTCTTCACGTTGAATATAATTAGGCCGCAGCATGTTCAAAAGTGCCAGATCTATCTACTAACCAAGTCTTAGACTGCGATTTGGTCCAAGACTAAGCGTAGCGGACCATTTGTTTCGTTTGCGGATCCAATCGAACATATTCTGCAGGCCCGTCATATGTTGGAACTGCAAACGGCCAGTTGGGTACCCAGTCGGAAGTTTGCAAATTTTGACGGGCATTTTGGATAGCCTGAAAGGTATTTTGGAGTGCCTCGAGCCACCGCTTCTCTACGGGGACCTCGTTCGAGAGTGTATGGTTCACCAGATGTTCGCACAGGTCGAGATAATTGGTTTGAGATATCGTGGCGGGATCAGTCACCCCAGTGTTATTAGCTGCCCATGGGTTGAACAACTCGCTTGGCCCAACTCTTCGAGACCTGTATAAATGCCCCTCTCTATACGATGGCCGACTCGTTTTTAATTCTACCGGTTGATACCCCCTTGACAACATTTTGCTGTTCGGTGTCAGGCGTATTTTGGTTTCAGGCATCTTTCTTGAAAGTGCGGCTGTGCGAATAGGCATGGCTGCCATGAGTAGCAAGGCAACTGCATGACTGTACCATTTCGCGTTCTCCCTCCCAGTCACATTAGGCTTCGGGAGTTGGGCCATGAACTTGACTGTCGATCTCCAATTCATCTCTCGGATAAGTGTGCTTGCAATGACCCCACAGCTTATTTCGTCACGCTGTTCAAAAAACCAGGGAATCTTTCCAACAGATTGCTCCAAGCCAGAAACATCTAATGTCAAAAATCGTTCGGTAAACATGATATGCTAATTACTTACTGTGACGGAGTCAGAAGATCTGCACATATTGGCATGGAACATATTTTAACTTACCTCGGAAGGTATACTGATTCCACTATGCTGATTCGTTAGTGGCGATCTTCACATCTGTGGAACATAGCGCTATAGAATTCTGGTTTTTGCACCTACCTCCGTTTTCGACCATTCTGCTAGGTCTGAGTTGAACCACCCTGCTCTCAGTGAGTTCCATTGCTTCATCCGGTCTTGGAAATCTGGGACCAAGAGTTTATACTCTCTAGTTCCAGATGTTCCAGATGTTGGAATAGGAGCTGTTATTGTTTGACGAGACCTCGACTCAAAAATTTGGAAGATTTTCAGATAGCCGAAGTTATTGTTACTCTTCCTGGGTGTTTGGGGGTCATTATTCCAAAGCACCTCTGACATCATGCGGGAAGCATGCATGGATGTCAGCCACCAGCCCAAGACATTGCTCCCTGTACCTTGAACAGGAGGCGTTTCATACCATGCACCAATTTGGATACCAGTGGTCAATTTTGGAGGACCGGCTAAGCATCATTAAGAATCAGCACCAAAGTCGATACTGAGCTTCAAAACTTGACCTACGTCTTAGCCGATATTTCCCGCCAAAAAGTTTATGCTCCATAGACTCTCCCATCTCACGCAACTCTTCAAAATCGTAATGCTAGGTGATTTCGATGCGCTTCAGTATAAGAGATTCAATACGTGCATGGAAATGGCAGGTGATAGACTTACAGGCTCAGGCGAATTGAGCTTGTCTGCTGGAGCTACAAAGTTTGCCCATGTCTGGTCCTCCTGCTCGAGCCTGTATCTTATCAATGCATGCATTAACTCATGCACGAGCTTCGAATCAACCATCAGCAGCATTATTCCACAACTAGTGCGAAGTTACTCACCGTGGTTGCCAATTTGAAATAGATGAAGCATCGTTCCGATAAGGACAAGCCAGGACTTTGATTGCTGAGTAAAGATCGTAAATAATATTCATTTATTCCGACGATGGGACCCCTCTGTGTTCCCGCTGTTCTATTGACCGTTTTCCCAAATTCCCCTCGGTCCCACTACAAAATGCCATGTTTGAAATCAGTAATATTCTTTCATGGCCTTGAGCCCCTTCAATCGACCCCCAAGCCATGTACTATGAGAGCCTGAGAAGCATTGGGCAGAAGGGGCAATAATTTCATATCTCTTACATCGGTTTCTGATGCTGGTTCATACACGTACAGAGACATCGAGGAAAGGAGAGCCTGTAATCTTTCTGTCCATTGAGCTGGTCCGAACTGTGTCATATAATCTCCATTACACTGTAATACCTCAAGTCAGTCAGAGCTCCTTTGAACACTTGCACAGGTGCTCAAGAATACTTCAAGCCACTTACAGGTACACCCGCCCTCTGAGATAACAGTCTCTCTTTGCTTAAAGGTATTAGGACGAGCCTCTTAGTGTCATTTGGAGGCGTTGGGGCGAATTTTTTCCAATAATCTATCCGTCCGTATAGCATAGTTCGAAGAGCCTCGTGTTGATCTTCTATTGCAGCTTTGATTATCCGACTGGCTAATTCCAGTCCAGGTTTCAATGCATCCCAAATCCTGTCATCGTCCATGCTATAGTCTGGCGTATTCCACCATCTGTCTCGCTTGAAAAATGGGAGCCATTGGTCCTCGTCGACTTTGATGGACTCGGAGTCGAATATCGTGCGGATGAGATGGTTATCTTTTTCTTCATCTGCCGCTACAATCGCAGGATCTGACAGATCGGATGGGATCGCGTTGATCTGCCCCTGTTGTAGACGCAGTTGGCCCCTCCGATGGCCTGCGTCTATCACGTCAAGTCGATCACTAAAATACACATACTTATGGCTATGTAGTATTAGTAAATTCTATATTTCCACTATATTCATCAAGATGCTAAGCAGGTGGTGATATTTACAAAGTAGGCGTTTGCCATGATGTGATGCCCCCCAACAGGCTCTTCTGAAATCGCTCGTAATGAAATAAACGGTCTAGCTCTGGAAAAGGTGGGCGCGGAACCGGGCTGTTTCCTGGAGGATCTGCATAATACTTCGGATGTAGTTTTGGATGGTCCGGAGCGTATCCTGAGTGTTTTATATTTCCATCATTGTATGTCGTTGAAGGAGGTACGCTCCGAATGAATCGCTCTGCCCATGGCGATAGGATCTGATTTGTAGCCATGATATGCACTGCTACCAACTTTACAAGCCAATCATAGATTCTAGCAAGTTTGCCTGAGAGTATGGTTGTAATTTTTGCCCAAGTGGCTAACTATCTCCAAACCCGATATTAAAACAAAGAGCTCTGTGGATTTTAAAAAATAGCGTACAATTTCCGAATGCGGGTCATTAGAGGAAAAACAAAAATAGTTTACCATGAAAGAATCTGTGATGTGGGTACATTGACAAAGAGGTTGATTTACCGCTGTTCTCCTTTTGATTAGTGCAATTTGACGAAATGCAATGCGTGAAGGTAAGGGCGGTCACGTGACCAAGCCCGTTTTATAAGTATACTAGATTTACAGTAAATTATAAAGCCTTACGATTTTTTCCACTTTTGTACTCCTCAGGGTGGTCTGATGTCCTGTTCATTGTGCTCCCTGAAGTGAACATCTAGTAGGCAGTAGGTCTCGAGAACTGTAGCCCTGGCTAAGGCCGAATATATAATAGCAGAGAGTTTATACGATAACTTTAAGACTAGCTAGCAAGGTAATACAAGGCAATTTGAAAGTATTTGTATTCATTCAAGTTGTACTGACGCAATCATGAAATGAAAAAGAAGTTGAAATAGTAATCGAGTGGTCTTGAATTTTCTCTGTTCTATCTAACCTACAAATCCAATTCCTTCATATCATACATTGTATCCTTCAAACGCCATTAAACACCGGGGGGGGGGGGGGGGGGGGGGGGGGGGGGGGGGGGGGGGGGGGGGGGGGGGGGGGGGGGGGGGGGGGGGGGGGGGGGGGGGGGGGGGGC